>VZRS01009001.1:188074-230115 GCA_013398055.1 Ifrita kowaldi | reverse complement strand
GAGGGATGCGGAGCCGAGACGGAGGGATGCGGAGCGGGCGCCGGGCGGGACACTGAGGGCGGCCGAGGTGACTCCGTCCCTCTCGGCAGCGTCCCGAGAGCGTGACCCGTGCCCAGCGTGACCCAGAGAGGAACGGACGCAGCCCCTGTAATCGGCGCGTTCGGCGGTACCGCAGCCTTTAATTACGTGGGACAGCGGCTGCTGTTCGCTTGCATGGATTCTGAGTAAGCGCTCGCTAGCCGGTCCGGCCAAGGCTGCCCCGCAGCTTATTTTAACGTCTCAAATGCTCTCCTTCCCTCTCTCACTCCCTCGGTGCTGCTCACCAGTGCCAGCCTGTGCCACCCTGTGCAGAGCCAGTCTCTCCTGTCCCGACAGCAAAGTGACAGTAGGGCTGCTGCCCCATCAGACTGCTTTGCAGTAGCACCAACTTCTTATTCCGAGCTTTTCCTCCCGTCTTCCCCCCCTTGGCTTATGGCAAAAGCAAGTGTTGTTATTTCCATTTGCAAACGGGCAGAACGGATCAAGCAAATACCTCAGCCTCTGCAAGAGGTTCGTGTCAGAGCCGGGGATCAAGTTCTGAAATGGATAGGACCGAATTCACCGGACAGCTCTGGCTTCCTTGTTTATTAAACTATCCAGTAATGTAAAGATACATTAGTAACAGATGTGAACCAGAGCTGGAAAGCACTTAGAGTTCAGTGGATGTTCGTCCTCTGTTTCTGTTCCAACTCAGATCTGAATGAGATATCAGATGAGTGAAAGAAAAAGCTCCCCCCTCACTGTCTTCCTTCATGCAAAGTTAAATAGAAGTTGGATTGGAAAAGATCTTCCATGGTCCAAGTCTCTCTCTACAGGAGCAGGATAAGCGTTTAGGGGGCAGGGTAGCAGTCCTGAGAAGAACTGAGAACCTAATTCCCTCTCAGAAGTGCCAGTTGCAGGCACTCAGGAGCAGATCTTAAAATAGTTGCATTGCATATCATGGAAAGGCAAAAAAAAAAAAAAAATTAGAAGGCAGATGTGAAAGCAGTAGTGTGGTTTATGCTTTACTTCTTAAAAGCAAAGGCTTCTCTCACTGCTTGGTTTGCATAATTTAGAGGGATTTGCTTTCTCCATCCTCCTAAGAGAGCAACTGATGTGTATTTTGCATGTGGGGAAATGTGCGTTAGTCCCGAGGCCTGACATTTGTTTTGTGTCTATGGAATTCACCCTGCATGGGGCTGTCAAATTAAATACGATAACTGGCTTTTCCAAAACAGCAGATAATTTATTGGTCATTAAAATCTCAGTGGCTGTGCAGTCAGCCTGTGCTGAAGTCTCTTATTGGTGCCAAGGCATAAGAATTCAGTAAACACTAATCGTGGACCCAGGCAAAGGTTTCAGAGGGTCGAGACCCAAGACTGGTCCAGGAGTGCTCCAGTTGCTGTTTGTTTTCTGTGTACTCACTGTGTTTCCCACAGTTGATGAGTTTTGGGGTGGTTTTTTTCCTACCCAAAATGGACTTTGAAAGCCTTAGTCTTTAGTCCTGTAGATCAAGGGCCCCCTTGCTTTGTCATAAGGAGTGGTTTTTTGGTTGTTGTGGCTGACATGGTGTATTTTCTCAATAGTTTTGCCATTTGTGCTGATCAAAAAATGTGCTTGTGGGTGTTACCCTGGCACGGGTAATGAGATCAATGGGTGAAGTCCATCACGTGGCTGACTGCCTGAAGGATGGGAGGTTCCTTTCCTGCCCTTCCATTGTATGAAAATCTGGGAGAAGGGAAGCAGTGCTGGGGTCTGATCCCTGATGATCTGTGTGCTGTCAGTCTGAATTCAGCCTGACCCAGCAGAAAATCAGGAGAACCCTCTTTCCCATCCACCAGAGCCAAGCTTCTTAGATTCCTCCCTTTTGCCTCTTAATGAGTCATAGTGTTTCACAGCTTAATTAATTTTTGAAAATATCGCTTTGGTATATTTAAAAATATTATTCTTGTTTCGCCAGGAGGAAGAGCAATCCCAGCACAAGAAGATAGATGTTTTATGGGAATTACTGGCTGAAATGAAGCTGGGGGAAACTCACTGCTCTCGGCAGGTTCCTTTTCTACAGCTGTCAAAGCACTGAAGTGTTTCTAGCCACAGTCATCAGTGAGTTTGTCCGTGGCTTTGTGACTCCTAAGGGCGACTCTGAGCCTTGTTACAGGGCAGAGCAGGACACCTCCTCTCCTTTGGGGAGCCCAGGCACAGCAGATACGTCCCTGCTGAAGAGCTGGTCCCATCCACACTGTGAACGTGGAAACTGTGGCTGCAGGTGCATGGTGTGGGATTTTTCTGGCTTAGCTCCCCTGATATCCCGACCTGGCTGCACCCCTTTTTACTTAGGAAGATGCCACCAGTGGTCCCCAACAAGGATTTGGTTCATTTGTGGTCTAGTAAATGCCTGTAGTCAGAGCTTTGGACTGCAGTCTGAGCTTTGGACAATCCTTCTTCACCAGAAACCTTGATGGCTGAGGAGCAGATAATGAAATAGGAGTGTGAACAGCTTGAAATGCCAACGGAGCCAGATATTCTTAAGTCACAGCAGAATTCTGTTTCAGGATTGATTAAGAGAGGTCCATCCAAGCAGTTACAGTTGTCAGAAGTATTTTAGAAAGACTCACTATTTCAAGTACCACTAAATAATACTTTATGGGCTTAAAGAAGATGTATCCAGGTGCTGGCAAAGTCCAGAGGGTTCTTTCTGCCTGGTCTGAAGGTGCTACTAGTTTAATGTCAAGCACTTCCATTGGCTTATTTTTTCAGCCTGGATGCTTCTGGTGTGTTTTCTGAAGGTGTTTTGGGGGTTTTTTTTTGTGAAAGCCAATGGCATTTGATTCCTAAAAGGTGGGACAGAGGGCTGGTGTGACACTGCAGGCCTGACAGCTAATATGTGAAGAAGACATATGAGCAGGAAAGGAGCTGAAGTTGTGGGTTGTTTGGGGATTTTTTTTTCCTTTTGAAGCTGGAAATCCCATTATAGATGGCAATTCTGTAGGTTTCAACAACTACCAAAACGAGATTTGGGCACGGGGTTTGTTGGGACTCATGAGAGATGAAAAACAAGACACAGATTCCAGGAGGTTATTTAGGAGTCTCTGAATCCTGTGGAACTGAGTGGCATTTCATCTTCTGAGCAGCTTTGTGCAACTGAGTCCAAGTGTGTGCAAACTGCAGAGCAGATCATGCCACTGGTGGCATGGATGAGAGAACAGATTCCTCTGGTACAATTCCTGCAGTAAGGAAGGGGCTGCTGAGCTCAGGACTATTGTCTTTGCTGCTGTTGTGGAGAACAGCCCAGACCTGCCATGGGGATGGGTCTAGAACAGGATATCCTGTCCTGTCCTGTCCTGAATATCTGGTCAGAGCTGGATCCTTGCACTGAAAAGCAAATCAGTGACTTGGTCTATTTTTCACCCTTCCTTCCAGCCCTTCTGCTGGGAGCTGAGATGATACTTTATNTGGACAGAGGTCAAAATAAGTGCCATCCAGGGGGGATAGATCCTTTAAAACTGGCAGGACAATGTCTCCTGCACTTTGGGTACCAACAATAACTAGTAGAAAAACTACCCAATAAAGAGCATGTTAACACAATATTTGCAGCTGTTACTAAAGGTTCACAGGGAAAGATTCAGATTGTTTTCTTAATTTTCAGAGAATATCTTCCAAATGTTTTTGTGTTGGCTCTCAGCAATGTACATAAATCTGCTCAGTTACGCTAATCTAGCACAGTGAAAAATATTGCAACTTTGTCATTAAATTATGGATAAACTTTGCTGTTAGCTTGGCTTGTAGTCAATATGAAATACTGCTGTTTTAAATTAATATGGCATTTTCTCCTATTTTCCCTGGTAGCTTATGAAACGCTGAGTTTATAGTGATGGGTTTTCTTGAGTGTAAGCTAAGCATTTATAACGCCATTTCCTCTCCACTTTTTCCTCAATATATAGAAGAAAAATCAAATACACAAAGCAGGCTTTATTCCTTAGAAGTGTTTATTTCTAGTGGAATAAATAAGACTCCAATCCTGCGAGTATTTGTTTGTGTTTAACCTTACCTGGGCAGGCTTAAGGGAGTGGCCAAAGGAGATACAACTTCCCCATCAGTACCACATGCATGTGCTCTGTGGAGCCACCTGCAGAACCCAGGCTTCAACATTTTGTCGCATTTGGCTCCACGAGGTGCCAAAACGGGGCCCAGGAGGTGAACATGGGATGCTCTTCGCAGCGCAGTGTGGATCTCACACATGCAAATGCCTCTGTGCCGTGTCCTAATGCAGACCTTCTGTCTCAGTAGGCATTTGGCACGTTTGTGCAGAGATGTAAATACACAGTTTGGGTTTCTTGCAGTAGCAAGATTTTTATCAGGTGTATTTAACAGTGATCCATGAGCAAAGCTGAGAGGCACAGCTCAGCAGGAGCTATTGCCAAGTGGAGGAGCGAGGTATTAGCTCATGTTTTGTAACACATGGCCAACAGATTCCCTTCGTATTGCCCGAGTTAAAATTCTGCTAATCTTTGTTTCTTCTCACCAATAGGTTCAATAGGTTGTGTCCTGAGAGTCTGTCCTTAAAAATGGGTGAGCTGAGAGGCCACACAGCTGTCACAGCTCTGACTCCATCACGGCTTGGTATGTTATTACTTGGTTTGCTCTTTGCTGACGTTTTGCTCTTCAGGTATTGTTATTTCTCCCTCCATACTTACTCGGATCACAGAGAAATTGTTTAATAGGTTTTTGTTGATGCAAATATAATTGCTGTATCATCAAAAAGAAAGCAGGATGACTGTAACTCTCTTGCACATATTTTGTAATGATTAAATATCTACTTACTGTAGACCTGAACAAGCTCAGTTTCTGCACCAAAATAAGTTTAAACTAAAAATTAAATCACCTACGGAATAGTCTGCAAACAGGCTAGAACTCTTCTGCTAGAGAGATTTGTGTTATGGTTTTAATAAAGCACACTTATAGATTTAAAACCCACTGGTAACAAACGCAACAAATTTTGCAACAAATGTGCAATCCCAGACTTTATTAATGAATGAGTTACACTGGTGTGTCATCTTAATTTCTTACAGATGTATTCATGTTCTTTGAAAGGACCAGTGGAAATTGTCATAAATTCATTTGCTATTCACATTAATGAATAGCAAATAGCCCTTATTCTTCCTCAGTGGTATTATGATTGCAATCTGGATTGCCGTAGGGACCCCACTGTAATTCATCATTGCTTCAGTGTTCAAATTCTCTGGTGGAACCCGATATTGGTGTCGACAACATCTGGAGTTTTATGTCTCTCATCTTTTTTCTGCCTCCTTCCTTCTGTTTAATCCAGAGAATGGGAAGGGGAAATCGCTGCCGTTGTTAATATCTTCAAGACACTGAGTGATTGGAGCATAGTCACACCTAGGAGGGAGGAGACACCGGTCTGTTCTAGAGGTGAGACTGAGGAGCAGCTGCTTTCAGCACACTGCAGTGCCAGTCATCATGGCATGCCTGGAGAGGCGGGAGGGCACTGCTCCATCTTCTATTTGGAATCCAGGCAGTGGCTTTGACAGCTTTTGACTTCTTCCACAGAAGTGTGTCTTGGCAAGCACATTCCCAGTTTCTTTCACTGGGGCCATTCCATGTTCTACAAAACAGTTCTGTACTTGGATCAAGGAGAGACATAGGTTGACGTGGATTTTAAGCAGGAATCTTTATTTATGCCTGACCAGATCCTGACTTCTTTCCTACCAAATCCTTCAGATGCAAGTCCATTCTCAGGGCCAGGGTTTAAATGAGCTCAGGAACGCACAGCAAGGTAAATCTTGAGCGTGGGTCGTTCCTTAGTTTAGAGTGTGTCTGCCTGTCCTTACAGTGTGTAACAATGCACTGCTTTGTGGGAATGTGACCTTGGCCCGAGAGACACATCAATGTTTATAAACTCTCCAGAAATGTGCTTTCCCCTGTCCTGTCTGCTGCGCTTGGGAGGGGCTCACACAGAGATAATTCATCATCCTCCTTCAAGTCTAGCCCTTAAAATTCCTCCTTGCCGTAACACCTAACATCAATTTGACAAATGTTTGTCTGCAAATATGTTATGACCACTGCCTATCGTGCTAAGGAATATTTTACAATCTTGGTCCTTCTCCATCTATCCCAGTCCACCAGTTGTCTTCCAGGGCTGTGAGTGTGTGGTAGGGAGCCAACCTCGGTGCATCCAAGCACTCTGCAGCTGGAATGGCCTCTGTGCAATTCACGTCCGTGGGATGGTGGCACATCTTGTGAACACCCTGAAGGAAAAGTAGTAAGTACACCTTTCAGTCAGGGACTGGATGATCTGCTGTCCACGAGCCTTGCAAACTCAAATCTGATTCACCTACCCAGGGCTGTTGGGGGCTGAATGATTTCTTCTCTCCTCCCATGTGTGCTTGGACTATGTAATTTTGCCTTAAAGTGTATTCCTTCTCTTTGGTGCCATTTTAGAGAATGATTCACTGGGGTTTATATTGCCACTTTTCTCCACAATACTTGGGTGCAAGGTCTAGAAGAAAAAACCCAGCCGACTATTGAAATACTTGATGTGTTAGTGTCATCTAAATACTTTTTTAGAACTATCCCTGAATTCCTTATGTAAAAGGCCATCAAGGAATTCAGGAGCCTCAGACTCCTCTCTGTTCAGGGCACAGCTGGTGAAGGTAATCAGCTCTTCCAGCAGTATAGGAAATATTTGTAGCTGGTAACAGCTGCTGAGCATTTCTGTGCTGCTCTATGACTGCAAGACACGAGGTGATGGTGCTGGTGGGTAATCCATCCTCATCTGGAAATCATTATTGCTAATCAGTCTAGCTTTTGGGTACTAATTACTGTTATCATATTACCTGTCAAAGTTTCTGGGAACTGGTTTCTGAGACTTTGTGTGTGCACTGGAAGTTTCAGGCATCAACAAAGTCCTTTAGGCATCGTTTGTAAGTGCGTGATTAATAAACCAACATAAAAGTTTGTTAGGACGGAATGAGAGAAGCAGTCAGAGATACCCTCCAACAAAAGAGCAGAAGATGTTAAAAAAATTGATGTTACAAGCCCAAATTTCCCAGCACGTGAGGTGGAGAAACTCTGAAAGGACCTATTTTAAAAAATAACTAGTAATGCCACAATTTCAGGCATCTTTTAAGCACATGTTAAATTCCTATGGACTCCCTGCTCAGCTGATGGCACAGCTTGAAGGATTCAATAAAAACCAGTAATTAAAACAGCAGAAAAAAAACCCCCCTAAGATGAAGTCTCTAGTTCTTTACCCAAGGTTCCCATCTTCATATAAACACAAATCCCATGGAAAAGAGTGCAACAGTGTAATTTTTATGGAGATTAACTAACAAAGCAGTCACTAGTTTATTTAAGCTGTTCATTATTTCAGTATCCACTGATGGTAAGATTGCAGGAACACAATGAAGTGTACTCCTTAAGAAGCACTATTCTCCAATGCCTGTACTATACCCTTAATTAGTATGGTATCATCCATAATAATAATGTGTTTTAAAAATTCATTAAATGTTTTGGGATGTAGTCATAAAAAAGATTAAAAGAATAAATGTTTCATTTTGAAATACTTAGAGGTAATACTTAAAATTAGTTTAACTTATTTTTGTTTTGGCTTCAGCTAGAAAAAAAGTTCTACAGGAAACTTGTAACTTAGAGCAATGAATAGAGCTGCAATATTCTTGCATGGGTGAAGAACATGCTGTCCAATGGTACATTGTTTTTTTCATTTGTTACTTGAATGTTCTGTCTCAGGAATGAAATAACACTTCTTCTCCAGTCACACAAGATTGCTGCTCAGCCTCTTAATGCATGCAGGTGCAGAGCAAATGGGCACTGGGAAAGAATATATCAAATGAAATAGCTTAGTTGTATGAATTTTATAATATTTTGGCTGGTGTGGATTAAATTTATTCCAAACTGTGAAATCTTAAACAAAAAACACCAGTACCTTTTCCAGAGTCAAGATTATTTCTGTTTATATATTCTATTTCTATCTGGCAAAGGACAGAGTTAATCTGAAGTCCTTGCAGCAAAGAATGAAAGATTAGGACTTCTCTGTCATGTTCCAGACTGAAACACCAAAAAACAGCTCACTGCTGTCCTTGAGACAGAATAAGGAGATGCCAGCATGTTTGAAAGTGAATAGATCAGAAATGGTTTTAGGTATTACTACTAACATAAAAGTTCTCCAGTTACTAACACAAAAGTCTTGGTAAAAAATGTTTAAAGGTATTTGCATTGCAAATTTTTTGCTGTATGTTTAGGAAGTCTTCAAGAGGCCATGATATGAATGAAGAATTCTTAAGCACGCTTTCTGAGTTCTCTGTTGCTTTTGAGAACACCAACTCTTGCCTAAAATTACCGTTAATTGGATCAGTATTCATCTTTTGAGTGGTTTAATTAATGGATGTGGAATCTGACATCTCTCACACCGGGCTGATGCTCAGAGAGCGGCGATTCAGTATTTTGTAAATACCGGTTCCGTGTTAGATGTCTCCAAGCAGGCAGCCAAACTGAGGGGCCCCACACCATCCATCCCGCCTGTGGGGTGGATGTGTGTCTGTGTACAGGCTGCTTTATGTTGTTACCTCTCGTGATTCAGTCAGGAAACAGGCTCAGAGGCCAGCTCGAGTACGTTACCACATGTGGAGGGTGTTTGTAAGTGGTGTCCCCACTCTGGGTGTGACTGCTCGCAGTGCCCTGTTCAAAACAGCCAGGGGTGGCTGGGCTATTGCATTCACCTTTAGCCATTTCATACACATCTAGTCCAAGCTACTGATCTCATTTTCTGCAGTCCATGGAGTTACCTCTAACACCATCTTCTCTGTCTCTGAAGGCGTTGTGGAGGCTCCAGTGTTTCAGTTAAACCTAACAATTCACTGCTGGTGTAATCTGCTTCCAACAACGCTTCTCACCTAGCTGGAGACTGGTCACAGGCATCCTACCTCTGCTGAGAGTCAGTCACCTATTTTGGTGAGATGCATTGAGTTTAGCACACTCCTCCTTTTTTTTCTTTTTTGTTTGTTTTCCCATTGGCTGTGAAGTGATTTTAGTTAAGTAGCTTAGACGGAGCCATTTACTATTGGTCAAATAAATGCTATTTCCAACTGAAATGTTGAAGGTTTAGTTCTCAAGGTCCATCCCTTTTTCCCAAGAAGTGACTGTCCTGCAGCTGGAGGTGTGGGACTCTTCTCCAGGAGTTCAAAATTTGGTATTCCTATTCTCTGTAATGTAACCTACCAGGAAAGTTTGTGGCTTTTATTCTTGTCTTTACAGAAGATGAGAGATCTATTAAAATTACATGTATTTATGGTAAAATCTTGTATGCAGTTTTGCTCTATGGATAATTTTTTGCTTTCTAGACCGCAACAGAAAAGCTGTTTTCATTCTGAAAAGCTTCATATGTGTCACTCCTAAGAGTTTTTCACTCGAGAAACTTTGTCTCAACTCCTGGTTTTGTCTTCCTCCCACTTTTACAATCAAGACCTTTTACAGCCACTTTAATTGCGAACTACGGTCTGTCGGGCTTTATTATAAGATCTAAGGCAATCACCACCATCACCTGCAGCTAAATAAAGGGCTTGATTGCACTTTCTCTTGAGCCTGAATGGGGTAGACAGCTTGGCTTTAAGGAGGTCCACTGTTGTCCTCAGTGCTAAACTCCACTGTTATCCCCCTGACAACCACAACCCTTTCAGTAAAATGACCATCCCCAGGCTATTTAACATGGGGCTCAGGGTGGCACCTCTTAAAAGGCACAGTCTGCATTTAGAAATTTGAATTACCAGCCTGGCTTTCAAATGAAACAAAGATAAAAACCCTTTTAGGTTTTCTGGGGATGCCACGGTGAGAGGAACGTGTTTTATGTCTTTTTTAAGGCAGGCAGCGTGTGCATTCCATGTCCCTGTGCCATCTGCATCATTAAGCCACCTTCTTCCATGATTTATATAAACCTTACAAGCACCAAAACTCTGCTAACTATCCAGCCAAACTAAAAATAACCTCTGAAAATAATCCAATGTAAAAATGTTTGCCTTTGAGAGAGAAAGCAATCTATTCTTTACAACACTTCTACTGTGTTGAAACATTGGTTAAGTTACTGGTTACCAAGAATTTAAAGCTACTAATTGCTTGCAAGCTGCTTCTGAATGATAATTAGAGAAACCTGGTGTAGGTGCTGCTTTGAGCTATTAAAATACTGTTAGATTAATGCTATGGAAAGAAACATACTGAGCTCTCAATATTACACTGTTAAAGCATTGAAATTCCCCTAATGGGGTGCAAATTTATCTTTCATTTGTACCAAGTGTTGAACACTCGTCCTGTATATTTTGAGGTATTTTCCTGATTTTGTTCATTTTTCACATGACTAATTGGGAGGTTGTGTTAAGTGATCAAAAACCTGCAGAGCTAAACTACCACTAGCAGTGGGGCTGTTCATAAATCCTGATTTCCATGTATTCCAGCTTGAAAAGACATTTATATTTTAACTACCCTGTAAACAACCAAAAGCTGGGGATGTGGTTTCATACTTTTTGGAGGGCCTTTATTTTAGGAAGGGAGACTCATCTATTTGACTGCTGCTCTGTTGTTAGTGGAGGAAAGGAAGGACTCCTCCAGGTAACTCAGGACACCTGCAGGGCCTGATTTAACAGCAGAAAATCCCGATCTCTGCTTACAAAGGGAGCACAGATGTTTAGCCTCCCTGTGTAACTTCTTGGAATTAATACCTTTGCCTGTTAAGACTTATAACTCCCTTAGGTGTCTTCTCACTCCTGTGCCAGGTAAGGAGCTGGTATGTAGGGATGCTGACTTGCAGAAACGTTTATTAATAGCTACATCAACCACAAATTGTTGTTACATACGAGCTCTGAATTTATAAGGAAAGGTTCATTGCATGCTCTGTGTGGTGTAAGGCTTTGAAAGGTGATAGCCAGCCAGCTCCTGGCACAGGGAGGAAACTTCTAGAAAGGGACCTTACCAAAACTCCTGGAATATTTTTATTCAATACATAGGAGAAACAGAACAACAACAAAAAAACCCACCCAAAAATAGACCACTAGTGGCTTCTTTGTAATGTGTTGGGTTTCAAACTGCTGAGACAGTAGAACAGCATTGGAGCTGTGCAGCCAAATCATAATCAGAAATGTTTTATCTCTGTTGTTTAGGACAGTAGCACTGTCTGAATGAGCATTTCCAAAAAGAGGTGGGTGGAGAAGCTTCAGATCCTATGTCTGCCTGGGTTAATACTTGAATTCTGAAAAGCTTTGCCGATGAATTGGGAATATCTGAAAAAAGTGTTGGAAATGTTTGTTTACAATAGGGTTTCAGTGACTGGGTTTGAATTACTAAAGGTTTCTCTCTGATGCTCTTGTTCTCAGACAGCAACATTTACATTCAAGCACCACCTTTAAAACCAAGGCCCTACATCTCCTAGCTTTTATTGGGTTTTTTTTCAGTGACTGTATCAATCACTGAAATGCAGAAAAGAAGTTTTTGTTTCTAGGCTCCCGAGACTGTTCATGATAGGATTAGCCTACACTCTCAATGTTGTAGAATAATGGTAATTTTCATCCCCTGTATTTGTCAGGGACTAAATAAGGTACAGTATCTGTTAGCCCATGGTTGGGGGGTGCAGAGCAGAGATGGTGACTGTGTTGGTTGTAGCTCGTTTTAGTTTGCATATGCTGAACTTGGAAGAGTTGAGAGATCAGCACAGCCCAGTACAAGGATGGCAACCTGATTTCTGAGTTATTCCACATCATGTCATGTGTTCTCATGCCCCTGAACACACTGGAACTTGTCTCACCCTGAAGCTCAGCAGGGTTGGACCCCCAAAGTCAGTACTGGGTGCTGCAGGCTTCTGGCTTGACATAAAAGGGGAAAATATCACCCTGAGGCCAATCAGACCTTGGAAAGGGCTACCCAGAGAGGCTGTGGACACTGCTCTCGCAAACTCTTAAAACCCAGCTGAAGAAGCAGCTGAATGCAGGCAGGTCTGCATTCAGTGCTGAGCCTGTTTTTAGCAGGAGGCTGGGCTAGAGGACCTGCTGAGGTGGCATCCAGTCTGAATTATTCTAGGATTCAGTGGTCTGAGCTTGAATTTTATGTATTTCAATGCCTTTATGTAATTCTTTTTTATAAAGTTGCTTGCTTGCATGAGTTGACTGTAATGATAATATTCAATAATTATGATAATTGTATCACTAAAAAGAGGTCATGCTTTCTGGCAGGAATATACAAAAATATTTTTTTAATAAATTTCTAAAGATAGCACTTATTGCCATAAGGCCTACTTTGTTTATGCATAGGAAAATTTTCCACCAATCACTAATGACAGACTAAGATAATCACCTATAAATGGGGTAAAAAATTAAATCATTAAAATAATTGCAGCATAGTTTCTCAGAATATTTTATTTTCCTCTTTAAGGAGTATAAATGTCCAAAACCAGGAGTGTATTTGTGATAGAAGTAAGTAGGCTGGAGTAGAAACGACACATATCACATAAAAGTTTTGTTTTCCAAGATTTACCTACGTGTTCAGTCATGTTGAGCTTAAAGGTTCTTATTTATGTAACAATATTCTCATTTTTCTTTCAGATGGAAGAATAATTACTGGTATTTTGAAAGGACTTGTTACTGGTTTTGGCAACTGATCCTTCAAAATAGGTAATTACTCACATGTGTCCCAAGTTGTCCATTTCTCCATTGTTGAAAAATAACTAATTCATTGTTCCTTTGGCTATTCTGAAGACCTGAATGGCAAAGCTGAAGGCTTTGAAAATGGGGAGAGTCCAGTGTTTTTCAAATATTAGAAGAATATACTTTTTTACATTGCAGAAAGGATTGACTGTTGCAGTTTTGAAATTCTTCGATAACGGCAATAATGGGGAGACTCTTTGAGCGACTGAATATAAGTAAATATTTTGGAAGTTTTTGTCATACTATTGCAAAAATAGATTTTATGCATGTTGAAGGTTGAGATAACATTTATTGAGATGACAGGTAGATCATGGCAAAATGGGAAAAAATGGAAGGCAGTTTTATTCAGCGGTACAATTTCTCTGTCCAATATTTATTGGTTTGACTTTTACTAAGCAGAATCTACGTCAGTTACAAAAATCAGCAAGCTGTGGTTTTTCCTCTGTGAAATGTCTCAGCTTTTTAAGGAAATTTTTTAAGTTCTGAAAGGTTAAGGCTTGACAAAGGAAGAACTATCTGAGGAGTTCTGTGTTCCAAAGGGCCAACAGTGCGTGAGTGCATGTGCCAGCAGGTTTGTAGTAGGCCATGGGCGATGTCCCTTCTTCGTTGTTATCTCATGCTCACGTCTACCTTAAATGAAACAGCGTAAAACTCTTTTCCCTGTGTAGCCAGGCTCAGACAGACTGCAGAAATGTGCTGAAAATGGGTTCTCTGAAGACAAGTGTCCAAAGCCTGTGGTATTTTTAGTTGTATGACTTCATAACCCACGGGATTTATGGCTTTTCTTTACTTCATCTGGGTTGGCACGAGCATGAGCACACGGCGTTTTCTCTCTATGGGATTCTTGCGTGGGCCTGGGAGTTCTTGCTGCATGGAGATTTTTCCCTGCACAAGCTGCAAGTCTCATGCAAACCAACGTGCTGGGGAAAGTGATTGTCTGTGCCCCTCACTATCTCTTGAGCAGCTCGGAAAAGAGGCAGAAATAAGGGAAAGGCTCCCACTGCGCTATCCCAGAGTATGTGGGAAAAGGGACGGTGTGTGAGCACACACACACAGGCTGGGCTTGAAGTCAGAGGGGATGAATTTTGACCTGGATTCAGGGAAGGAAGGGGGGGTGAGCACACACACACACACAGAGGCTGGGTTTGAAGACAGACTGAATTTTGACCTGGATTCAGGTATTTTACAGCTGTGCTGCTCCTTAGTGGAGCTTTGTCAGCTAGAGCTCGCTTTGGCAAGGAATATGGAATGTGGTCCTGGAGCTGTGGTCTTTGCCAAAGGCAGGTTTTGCTGGTTACTTCTAGCCTTGATTAGTCCTAATGGCTTTGGGAACCAGTTGTTGGGAGGAACGTGCTCCCTGGGTGGATTATCTGCAACAATGTCCTTCAGGGTGAGGCTTGGTGGAAAAGGCTGGGCTCCAGGGGGAAAATAATCATTTGCATAATTAAGAAATGTATCACTGAGTATACACCTAGTGAAGGTGAATTATGGAGGCTTTTGGATAGATTAAATCTGGAATTTCATATTGTGTGCATTCTTCTTGTGTTTGTTTTTTTTAATGTAATGTATTAAAACAGCTCACAAGATGGATATTTGATCTGAAACTGTACAGAAAACACTAATAACACAATACTTTATAAACAGAGAGACAGTTCAAGTCATTTTGGGAACTGCTGCTTTCCTTGTTGGTGTTGCACACGGTAAAGGTGCCACAACAATGTTCTGTGACATTCACCTATAGGAAGGGACGTGAGGACAAACAGATTTTTAATTGCAGTTCTTAACAAGACATGAACGGAATTTCAGATTTCTAAATATTTTTTGAAGCCATCCTTTACTTTCTGCTTGAATTAGGCTACACCCAGACTCCAGAACCTGGGAACAGTCTTTAGGTGTGGATGTATTTTGACACAAGTCAAGGCGAGACCCCAGCATGCACCAGCAGTCAAAGTCTGCCTTGCTTTCCACCAAAAGGCGTCTGGGAGCCATCTGGCAGCAACACCAAGGGTATCTTCTCATATCTCCTGAGAGTGTAAATGTAGGCAGCTTACCAGGGCCCTGGCTCTCACAGGGACTTGTGCTGCCAGTGGAACTGATCAAATTATTCAGGATACTCCTGATCTGCAACGAGATGCTCTCAAGATGCACCTATTCTGTGACCAGCCCAGCTTGCTTGTCTTGCTGAAGGCTGCCTCGCTGCACGTCCTGGTTAAAACATACCCTGAAGGAACAGCTCGCACAAGATTGTATTAATATTGACAGTAAAGAATTAACATGTATCCTATCATTGGCCTTCTTCCAAAGCAGATTTTGTTTGAGGGATCATGTGTAACAGTCCTTAATTATATTAGCTTTAGTCAGAAGCGTTCTTTCCTCACAGAAATATATCCCTAGATATCCTTGCTCAGTAGCCACCTGGGCTTTTGTTAGGATAGTCAAGTAATAATTATTTGAAAAAGAGCAACTAAGAGCTCAAAATATTGAAGAAAATCAGGATTCATTATTTATTTACTACATTAGAAGCAGTTTGTATCTTTGATAAAAATAACAAATATTGAAAATCCTAGCACTTTTATTGAGTTGAAAGTAGGAACAATCTGCTTAGAATGATTTGCCTTAAAGCGAACTTGAGTATTGTTGTTTACTAGATTAGACAGGATGCATTTCAGTCGATAAATAAAGAATGGAGCTTTTGCCAGATGACTCATTTCCCCTAAATCAGGATTGACTTTGAAAGGATTTGCTTTGCTTCTTATGTAGTTTTTCTGTTACACAGCTTGCCTGAGATGAGCTTTGACCAGCTCTGCAATGAGATGTGATTGCTTTCTGCTGCTCTATTTAACTGCAAAAATTGCTGTGAGCTGAAAATCCACTCACATGCTGAAGTTTAGACTGAGCTGTCATCAGAGCTGTGGAGGGAAACTCCTTGGAAGTCAAGAGACTGCATCACTCATTCTGCATCCTTTTGAGAAGGCAGGGACAGAGCAGATTTTGCCCATCCATGTGCAATAAAATGGTGTCAACTGCAGCACCCCGTGGAAATGATAAGACAGTACTCAGAAAATTTTTGTCAAATAATTTTAAACTGAAAAAACTGTGGTGACATCGCATGGGAGTTGAAATCGGGAGCAATGTGAAGGGCTGACTTTGATATGCTCTGAATTCAATTAGAACAAGGAAACCCAAATTTTGCAACTCCTCACACATAAATGAAGATTTATTCCCTAGCATGCCACAGATTTCTGCCTCAGAGATTTTTGCCAGAAATATTGTTAATTTGTTTTTTAAAGACTTGCTACATCTGAAAATTAAACATGCAGGCCTCTAAACTTTATTGGAATAATGGATTTTAATTCCCTTGCCCTCTTCCTTGTATAAGCCCTCTTGGTTTTTGCTTGTTATCAGGAAGAGCTTGTGATTATCTCATTGGCAAAGTCCCTGTGCTTTTATCATTCTTATCACAAAGAGGAGAAAAATTGTACTTCGGTACAGTTTTATGCAGCTGTACAGTGGGAAAGAGGTTTTTTTTCCTAGTGACCAGTTGTCTGAAACCAGCAGTGCATAAACACATCCATTCACCCAGATAATCATTTTCCCAGGTTTGATTTAAGACACTTCATTAACGTTATTATGCTCATGTAAAAGAGCAACCATATATGAGTGAACCAGGCCTTAGGCCTTGATTTTCCTCCAAAAGATGAAAGCAAATGAAGAAATTCAGAGAACAAAACAATGGGTAGAAAACTGGAACTGAACCATTTCTGGAGGGAGATTTAGGACCTAATCCATCGAAGAAAAACCTGCTCTGGCCCTGATCCAAAACAGTACTCAAGTCTTAACTCTGACTCCATCAGCAGTTTCACTGAAGCCTAATGTCTCTCCAAGTGCTTTGTAGACTGGGGCCAGAATATCAGTAATTTGCAAGACTAAGCCCTCAAAGAAATGATCTTGGTCAAGTGATAAGGACTGGTAATGAGCTGAACTTGTAAGAGAGAGAAGGAGCTGGCTGTGGGCATATCAGTGGGTTGTAAAATGAGGATTAGTAGGGAAGTTGGAGCAAAACCCACTGAAAGAAATCGCCTTACTATTACTTAAACTTTTTCAACTTTCTCTTTCTTTTTTTTTTTCCTCAATAAAATAATTTCTAAACAGGTTTTGAAACAATACAATGTTTCTGAGAACTGATAATTTTTGTTGTGGCAATATTCTTTTGTTTTTGTCCTCAAACCTTCTATCCAAATCTGTTAGGTCAGAATTTAGAATCAGAATTTAGGCGTGTGCGAATGCCTCTGCCTTTGCTCTCTGGAGGTAGAAGTTGTTGCTTGGCTTTCTTCTCCAATAAATACCTCTGCTGCTCATCTGGTTATTTGATACCACTCTTCTTTTTGCACAGTTTGGTGGTACATGTGTATAAATGGTGTATGTAATATATTCCTATTATTTGCTATCAGCATACTGATGCAGCCTATACCATTACCCATTCCCTGCAGATTGCTGCTCCTTAAACCAAAATCTTTACTGAACCATTTAAAATAATGTTTGTTCCAGGGTTCCCACTCCTTTCAGGCAGACAAGAGAGCAGTGTTTTGGCTGTGGGCGAGAAAGGCAGTGCCTGAATGGCGAATTTCTTTCCGTAAGGCAACTATGCCTGTGGCAACATCAGTGGAGATGGAAACAGATTGTAGATAACTGCTTGGCACTGAATGTAGGTGAGGTGAGAGCACTGAGCAAGGTGGGAGAGCAGCCCAGAGCTGGCCAGCCTGCCTCCAGGGGTGACACCGAGGACGCTGCTTTGGGGGATTTGCAGGTGGGTGGCCCAATCCGCCTGTGGTGTCCCCTCTCCAAGGCCAGGCTCTGTTCCAGTGAAGGGAGCAGACTCAGTGTCCCTCCCCAGCCCCGGACAGATGTGGTGGCAAGGCTTCTGGGCTGGAAGAGTGACCCTGCTGCATCTGCCAGAGCTGGGCTCTCAGTGGGTGCAAGTCCTGCAGGGCCAGTTATGTCTGGAACTTAC
This sequence comes from Ifrita kowaldi, assembly GCA_013398055.1. Taxonomy (NCBI): domain Eukaryota; kingdom Metazoa; phylum Chordata; class Aves; order Passeriformes; family Cinclosomatidae; genus Ifrita; species Ifrita kowaldi. The sequence continues at coordinate 212,367 of VZRS01009001.1, read as the reverse complement.
TCCAGGGCTGCTGTGTTTTGGGTTCTGCGTGTTCCTTTTCAAACTAAATGTGATAAAAAATTACTTTATAAGGAGTGATTTGTGCAAATAACCCAGGAATCCATAGCTCATATGTGGGTCAGAGTTCAGCTTCAATTTTGAGCTCACACTTGCTGGCTTTCAGCGAGCTGGTTTAGAACTCCTCACGCTTCCCAAGATTTGCATTAGCATCCAGTGTTTGTTTGTTGTATTTTTTATTCTTGGGTGTTTGGATCTGGGACTGTGGTTTGTACCATTTGAGAGAGGACATTCAGATCCAGACATAGAGTTTAAATGTAGATTTAATCTGAGCTGTCTGTAGTTATGAACACATGTAGAGGAAGAGAAATGGGGAATAAAGAAAGTGACTCAATTTCTCGGTCCTTCAAAAGTGTTTCACTTGTATTTTGAAAGAGATTTGAAATAATTTTCAAATTATTTAAACAGACTATGTCCTTATGTCTTAATCTGAACTGGACATCTTTCTAAACACTTTTTTTAAAAGTGCTGCTCTAGAACAATTATAAATTGCTGATGTGATGCAGGAATCCCTCATTCAGAATCTATGGCTCATGGTATTTTGCCATTTCCTCTGGGTGATATACTGGCTAATCATTAAGGTGGTTAAGAGGAAGACATGAATGAAAGTAAGTGCAGATGGTCCCCAAGCTGCTGGAGTGCTACATCCAGATTTCAGAGAGACCTCCAGCTGTTGAGGTTCTCATTATGCAAAGCAAGGGTTGCCCCAGAATTAACTTTTACTGCAAGCCCCCTGCCAAGGCTGTGACCACCCAAATGCCTAGAAAGAAAATTTCTACAGCATACCACCTCATTTTCCTTTAGGCCACACCTCATTATATGTGCTAAATAAGGATCAGATAACAACCAACCAACAAGAGTCCTTTTCCTACCACCCCACATGGGAATCATCTAACCTTAATATGGAAGATGTGCGTTTGGAGTTCAACCAAGCTGGTAGTAGTCCTTCTACATTAGCTTGTCTTTAAGAAAATGCAGTTCATGCCCTTTCCCACTGAATAATTGGTTCTAATTATCTGAAACATTTCACATTTTTTTCCAGCATTTAATCACTGGCTTCCAAAAAACCTGGACTTGGAACAGAGTCTTGAAACTCTGTATGACCACAACAGTTTAGCTCTTATCTGACTTAATCTTGCCCACCTCAGGGATAATTTACAGCTATTTGATCTGTTGAATAAAATACGCTCGAGGTTATTGACCTCTAGTCCCACTTGCTCACACAGGATATTCCAGGGTTGCTTTAGCTCAATTGAGCAATAATATTTTCTAAAAGTAGCCCCAGTGAAACTTGTAGAGCTGGCGACTTGTTTAGGAAAGTCATGTGTGAAAGTACCAGAGCTGAACTTGGGATAATGCTGCTTCCTTGACAAAGACACTTGCCAGGGAAATTCTACAGCTGGTAAAAAAATAAAATAAAACAATAAAAAACCCCATTAGAGCCCATATCATTAGCAACATTCCTAAAAAAGGAAATCTACATTTACCTGAGAATCGATGGGTTTTTATAGGGCCTGGGAAGACTGAAGGATTCACATAGATCATCCTACAACTTTTGCTTGTTGTTCAGGATGGGGAGGATCCTCAAGCAAACACTTGGGCACAGTGTTTGAAGTGTCTGTCTCCCAGTACTCTGATGGCTTCAGGCAAACTGGGGTTAATCATACACTGAAATAAGCAGAAAAGGGGTGGCCTCTTGGGTGTCTAGGTTTGAAATGACTCCTCACTCTGCACAAGACGAAAAAAAAAGGCGTTATCTCAGGGAGCAATCCAGCTTTTTGGTTGTTTGGGGTTTTTTTTGTTTCTTTCTGCTGTTAACTGAATGACTTAATGTTTTGAGAAAGTTAACTTAGATGGACTTACGAAGATGAAAGTGTAATTAGGGGTTTAATCCATCTCCACATCTGAGGAACTGTGTAAAACCAGCCACAGTCACATGTGCTCCTTCAGCCTGATGCTGATAGTGGCTCCTTGGCTGGGACCATGTGACCTTTTAAAGGCTTGTAATGGAAAGAGGAAGAAATGTCTCCCGACTGTAAAAGTCTAGTTTACCCTTTCAGCCCGTGATAAATTAACTGCTTTGTTAAAGTGACAGTTTACCCTGTTTGCACGCCAACAAAGGCAAAAAATGTGAGCATGCCTGCCTGGCATGAAGCAGGGAAGTAAACCACATGCCTCCATTCACCCCTGGCTCACTAAATCCACAGATTCGGAATATGTGTAGGAATGTGTTGGATGCAGCATCAAAGCATTGTCCTGATCACCATCATCCATTCACAATCTTGCAGAGTGCAGTAATGCATATTTTCTTGCTTATTCTTAGATTTGTAGTTTGACCCGTGAGAATTATTTTAACTCTTGCTGGGATCAGGGGAGCAGACAGGCTACAGCTCCAGCTTTGATATATTAGCTGCTTAGAGCTTCTGGCAGCCTCCAGGATGGAGTTTCTCAGCAGCAAGTTCTCCAGAGGATTTCTGAGGGTGGGGTTAAAGTTTTTTTTTTTCTTGATCACAGTCCTGCTGCTAGTGGAGTGTGTGAAACAAAAGCTCAAATGTCGGCATATTCTCCTGTGGGATAGCCATACTCACAGTAGATAATTTCCATGTCTGAAATAAACTACACAATGATATGTTTTTCAGCTGCTGCACCCAGCTGAAGCATAATCAGTGATTACTAGTCTAGTTATTAATGCTTCTGTGCTACTTTTCCCATGCTCATGCAAATTAATGTGAAAAGAAAAAAAAATCATAGAAGCTATGTGATTTTTTTTTTTCTATAACAACAGAGTATCAAGAATTGAGAAATCAGGCATTCCTGCTCCCTCAGATGCCTGACTTAGAAGCAGAGTCATTTTTCAGCTCTGATACAGTCTTTGCAGAAAGTTTAACAGCTGAATTTCCTCCAAAAATGCTGATTCTCTCCAATGGCAAGAGAAGAATCCTCCTGTACCTAGGTTCTTAAATTGAATACTTAAATTTAGATGGGTTTAGTAATTCCTCTTACAACTGCTGGCACCTTTTGGGGCTTGCTTCTGTCCCTCAAAAGCTTCAAAATCTGTGACAGAAATATAACTGTAGTTTCTTTTTCTTTCACACCCTGTTTGGAACTGGATATGGACCTTACTGCGGTACACTGGTAAACTGGGAGACTGTCAAGAAACAGGATGTTTCAGACAGTTAAAAATAGATTCAAAACAACCAAAATACAGGAGTTGCAGCCTTCTACCAGCCCCACAACATGTGCAGGATAACTGAGCAATATAAACTGATGATCTTCACTACACATGTAATATTAGGTTATGGGGAATTTTAAAAGGGTCTAAGAGATTTTAAAATAATCTTAAGATTTGCTCCTGGAATAAATCCTTGGCCCAAAGGAGTCTTAAATGTATTGAGTGTGGAGTGGTAATTTACACCTCCTTTGAGGCTGTCAAGGTCGGCCAAGTATAGGCTACAGAAAGCATCAAGCAGAGAATTTAATGAAATCTAATTCTTCCATACTCCCAGAACTTTATCGCTCCACAAAACCCGGCTAGGAAACCTTTAAATTATGGAAGATTAAGCACAAGTATCAACAAATTAGAAGTTAATTCAGCACTGGAATGTATCTTACGGAGAATGCCCAGTGTAGGATGGAAACAAACAAGAAGTGATCCATGAAATGGGAAATAGGAGCAATGAGAAGACAACCGTGCTGCATCTTCAGGCCACTCTGTGTATCGCAGTCCTGAAAAACCGATCCAACATTGCCACCTGCGGGTGGCTTTGGCGAGGAGCTGGAGGGGCCACGGGCACAGACCCGAAGGAGGGTGGGAATGTGGGAATGTAGCTGCGAGCCTTTGGGAAGGGCACTGGCCAGCACAGGGGAGAGATTCTGTTCTTCAAACGCAAAATGTGGTGCTGCCGTGAGACACTGGTAATTGAAACGCTCTTCCTGTTGTAAAACACCACTTTCACTGACTTAAGAGAAGGGAATCATTACTCATAGAGGTGTGGAATCATTGAATCAGTTAGGCTGGAAAAGGCCTTTAAGGTCATTGAGTCCAACCATCAGCACAGCACTGTCAGGCCCACCACTACACCATGTCCCCAGGTGCCACATCTACGTGGCTTTTAAATCCCTCCAGGGATGGTGACTCCATCCCTTCCCTGGGCAGCCTGCTCCAGGGCTTCACAACCTTCTCCCTGAAGGAATTTTTCCTAATACCCAACCTAAATCTCCCCTGGCACAACTTGAGGCTGTTTCCTCTTGTCTCCTGGACAAGAGGCTTGCTACCTGGGAGAAGAGACTGACCCCCACCAGGCTACAACATCCTTTAGGGTGGTTTTGGAGAGCAATAATGTCTTCCCTGAGCCTCCTTTTCTCTTCAGTTCCCCGCTTAGGTCAGATAACAGCATTGGTGATCCAGCTAAATTTCTCTTTTTGGTTTTAACTGAGTATTTGGAGTCACACCCCAGTCTCTTCTGTAATGTAGGTTTCTCAGTAGCTCCATCAGCTTCCCTGGGTTGTACTTGCAGGGAATTTTGGCTGCAGCTGTGTTACACCAGGAGAGAATTTGCCAGTTACTGGCAGGTCTCTGGTTGAGTGCAGTCACTGACCATTGTTAAAAATTATATTCGAGGGGAACCTTTATTTCAGCAAAGGGTGAGTTTAGCTGATATATATTCATTCAAAAGTGTTGCATTTAAATGCAGGTTTTAAATAAATATTGCAGGTTTTTCATAGTTTCATTCACTAATCATACATTCTGATTGTAGTACCTACATTAGTTTTACACCTTCATTCTTAAAGATGAAATACAACAATGAACAGTGACATTAAATTGTTATAAACCAAAAGAAAGTGCTTCATGGTATTTATCATAACTATATATATAGGTAAAAGACTTGTTATGTATGTGTTCATGCCTACATAGAAGCCAAAGTAAGAGGATAATGATGCATCTAACTTCTCCAAGGAATGGGCATCACTGAATTAGCTTGTGCAGTGTTCTGTTTATGCTGGGTTCATTTAGAGAGGCACTAGAAAACACCATGTGTAGTATCCTGCTACTTTCCAGAAGGTTCCCTTCCCTCCATGGGGACTGCAGAGAAATGAACAATGTGCTGATTTCCCTGGATCTGTGCCTTCTATGGAGATGGGCTGAGAGAGCTGGAGTTGCTCAGCCCCGAGAAGAGAAGGCTCTGGGGAGATCTTACAGCACCTTCCAGCGTATAAAGGACCTGCAGGAAAGCTGGAGAGGGCATGCAGTGACAGGGCAAGAGGGAATGGCTTTGCACTGTGAGAGGGTAGCCTTAGATTAGGCACAAGGAAGAAATTCTTTGCTGTGAGGGTGGTGAAGCACTGGAACAGGTTGCCCAGAGAAGTCATGGACTCCCCATCCTTGGAAGTGTTCAAGGCCAGGTCAGATGGGGCCCTGAGCAACCTGGAAAGTGTGGAAAGTACCCCTGCCTACAGCAGGGGGGTTGGAACCAGGTGACCTTGGAGGTTCCTTCCAACCCAAACCGTTCTATGAGGGTATGCCTTTCAACCGAAGGTCTGGAATCTGGCAGAAAAATCCATATTGCTTGGCAAGTGTTTTACTGACCAGGTTTTACTTCTGGAAGGACCAAATGAAGCAGATGGAGAGCTTGCAGAGCGTGTTGCCGGGATGCAGGATGACAAGTGGTCAGCTGCAGCAGGAGAGCCGCTGAGGTGGAAAGGTGACCGATGCCATCTCTGCCAGGGAGCACTACAAAAACAACCCCCAAAAGGCCTTGGAGCATTACACACACAGGGCTCTTCTGGGAAAAATGAAAGCAGAACTTTTCATGTTCTGCCCTGTGGGTGGTGCCATACTTGCTGTGTATTCCAAGGAGGGATGGAACTCATCCTTATTCTGCTACACTTGTCGTTAAAACAGCACATCTCATTTCTTTCTGAATTATCTTTCACTCCTGTAGAGGTTCTGCACAACTTGCAATCCATTATTTTTCGTAGATGAAAGTATTATAATAATATATGACATACACCTTATGTATTTAGGTGGACTTTTTTTTTTTGCTATTATTTCAGATGCAGCTAGGAATGGGAAAGGAGGGTCTGCTGTGCAAGAAGAGAATTATATTTTCAACACTATATTTTAATCCAAGTGTAATACTGGATTTCTCCACCTTCAGAAGCTTGAATGTTAGGGTTTTTTAACACATCATTGCTCACAGAATATAGATTTTGTTGGTTATGCTAAATGAAATCAGTCTTGTTTAAACTATCCATTGCAACGTGTTGTGAAAAACATGTACTTCAAGTAATTGTTCTGGAATATAACTGTGTGGGACAAAATGAGAATGAACTGAAAAACCTCCTTCTAAAATAATTGAGACCCTCAGAATTATTTAATGTTCCTCCTGCTATTCTCTTTGGTTTGTTTCACAGTCATGACATTTGTAATCTCTCTGGGACTTGATATATTTCTTGTCTAATTTCAGAGCAAAGAAATCAGATTGACTTAGGCTGTATTATTTGAAGGTATATGTTTGTGTGTTCCCATCAGACTTTAGGTTCTTTTAGAATTGGGCTGAAATTTCTTATCTCTCTCGACTTTGCTCTCTGTCTTCCCCCTTGGAAAGCCCTGGCTGTGTTTGTAGCCTCCTTACCCCACCACAGGCCAAGGAGAAGCAAATGGGGCCAGGCTGTTGCTTCAGCCTCTGCTTTAGGGTTTTTCTTCTTCTGCGTCCTGTGAATTGTGATATGTAAACCTCTGTTGGCCAGAAATCCCCAGTCTTGTCAGAACGAATGCAAATCATAAAAGGGAAAGGAAGGTTAGGATGCATTTTCATGTTTTTAAGCTTTGCTGAGGACATCTGGCCTGTGGTGATTTGCTTAGAAGAGGATTAATTGTAATGCAAACTCAGGAAGAACGGGGATCCTTTAATGACAAGTGTCAAGTATACAGGAAATGTACTGTGTGTAAGAGCCAGTGGAATCAAGACAGAATTATAAAACCTTTCTAGGATCTCCCTGATGCTCCAAAATGCTTCAGAGAAATCCATTATATTTGGAGAATTTCCCCAGCAGGAATTCTTCATGTCCTCAATGTCTTCCATTTTAGTAGAGAAATCCAAAGTTACAGCAAATGAGCTGAAGGGTACACTGTGTTTCCCTCATGCACAGAAGAGCTTTGCACAAATGCAAAATGCAGCAAGTGGAGTGGTTTGTGTCAAATGGGAGTGTTCCTGCCATGTCATTAAATTCTGACTATTGGGATGCAGACAGACATCAATATGGACCCACAACCTGATTCCTGTGGGTGAATATTTGCAGCCCTACAGCCTTCCAACCTGAGGAAGGACTCAGAAAGCCCAGGCTTCTCCTGGTGAGCTGGAGGCTGGTACAGAGATATCCAAAGTACCAGAGCTTCCAGCCACTGGGAGTTTCCAACGCAGGAATCAGGTTTTCCAACATGGCTCTGAATGCAGCCCAGCCCTTTTTTTGTGAGAAATTTNCTTGATTTTAAGACCAGGAAAAGGCATCACTATGATGCTCAGGCTAATCAACGTGTTTAAAAAGAGATTGGATGTGGCACTCGGTGCCATGGTTTAGTTTAGTTGAGGTGTTGGGACATGGGTTGGACTCGATGATCTTGAAGGTCTCTGCCAACCTGGTGATTCTGTGATTCTGTGAACCTGCCCCAGGAGAGTCTTTGGCTGTGGTCCTACAGATACCCATGGGCACAGATTAATAAATAAACCAGAGGTGTGATATGTTTCCTGAAGGGTGACTCTGGACCAATTGGATTTTGTAATAACAACAGCACTTGCTGGTTTTGAAAATGAGATACTGAGAATGGGGAATTGCTACTCTCAGAATAACATGGAGGCCAACTATTACAATCTTTGTATGAAATAAATATTGGATACCCATAACTAAGTCATGTTAGACTCAGAAATGTCAGAAGGTTTTGGCTTTTTGTTCTGAGAATGTCATTTTGTAGAGCATCAGATAGGAAGGCTGTGGTGTATGTTTTAAATGAAGGCTTTATTTTTTTCCCCATTCCCTCTAGAAATTTTTTGAGAATCTGAGCTTAAATGCCAAGGCTGTCAGGAAAGTAGCTCTGTGGTCAGGAGTGCCAGGGAGAGAGAGCCCTGTATGGCAACAGGAACTTAATTTTCTAAAAGTCTGTGTATGAAGGAGATTCAGAACAGCTGAGTTCCCTTTTTTTTTTTTTTTTCCATTTCTGTAACTAACTGCTTGTGATACCCAGAGCTACAAGCAAATAAAATTGTCAATTTCCTAAGACAAAATCCCCAAAAGGCAGGAGAGGGATAAAAATGGTTTTTACTTGGTAGTGGTACTTGTTGGATTGCTTGCTGCTTCAGATTGAGGCTTGCTTCCAAACAAAACATGAATTTAACATGACAAATGAAAACAAGATTGAAATAGTAAAACATTTTCAACAACTTGTGATTTTTTTTTCAGGTAATTGCATGAATTTACTACAAATTTGTGAATCACATCATCTGATAAAAACGTTTACCTTTGCCAAAATGTTTTAACTGACTCTACTGTGACCTTTCCAAGTCACTTCTCCTATTTGTGTGTTCATAGAAGCAGCACAACCAGATGTTCCAGGTGAAAAGAGGGACATCTACAGAGTTAGTGTGTGGTAAAAGTATTTCATGCTTTGCCTGTTCTTCTGAACACTCAGCTTTTGTGGAAGTTTCTCTACAGAAGGATGCTGTTCCCATCAGATAATAATCACTTCCTTCAAAACATGCCCATCCCACTCACCCTCCATTATGACTGTACTTTAGGCTTGGTTCAGTGAAAAGACCTAAATCTCTCCTTTAAGGCACATTTTTCATCTTGCCTCTTTTAAAACTTCCCTTCGACTTCCCCAATCAGCTAATTACAATTAGAAGTAATGGAGAGGGTCACTCTCAGCACTTGCTAACTGCAGCTAATCCATTACAGCAGGGGAGGTAAAGAAGTATCTCATCCAACAGGAAAGAGCTTTGGAAGAGTTAGATCATATTGTCCAGACAAGAACTTGGCTATGATGGTGCATTTAGCACCTGTAATCCTAATGGATGAGCTGTAGAACCCTTAGTAATCACAGGAGTAGTTAGGAAATTGGTTTTATGTCTCATCCAAAAGAAGTTAAAAGATAGACAGAGGAAGGAAGCCGTGAGTACCTGCCTGTGCACGACTAAATCAGTGGTGTCCACTGCAAATTTTTTCACTTTCTTAGGAGCACCTGTTCAGGATCCTTTGCATGGTCACAACTTTTCTGCTGACCAGGCGACAGAATTGCTATCAGCATGCTTGCAGGGGCTTCCTTGAAGGTGGTTGATAAATTCCAAGCAGGGTTTGAACTGGACACTTGGACAGCACAGCCTTTCTGTACAGCACCTGTATTTTGTTATCTTGATTACAGCTGCATTGAGACATTGATGCCATGAGGATTTTTTGCCTTTGCTTTTATACCTCTGTTATACCCTTTTACAACTTCTATATTCTTTAGTGCTTTTTGCCTACATTCTTGGATGTGTTTGTCAGGCTAGGAGACGAAACATTTTAGAAGCTTCATAGTCAGGGATCAGTGTGCCCCAGACCCCAAGGTCCTCTCCAGAACACATTTTGTAAACTGAGATAGAACCATCCAGGGGAAGGTTCCTTGGGGAGAGGGGCTCACTCGAGCCTCTCATTGGGGAATCTTTGATAGATATGCTAATTAGTAACACCTATAATGTGATACCAGATCTTTTTGGGGTGTTCACTGCAGTGTGCATTGAGGGGCATTCGACCTGGGCGTGGTGCACCTAAGGATCCTTAAAATAAATACCAAGGTAAAATCCCTTTTTCCCTTCTAACTGTGTTTGCCTCTTGATTTTAAGACCAGGAAAAGGCATCAACACCACTTCCAAACAAGAATCTTCTGCTGGATGCAGTGGGGATTTCTGGGTGCTGCTAGATTTCTGGGTGGCAGGGAAGCAGAAAGAAGCAATAAGGACCTGTCCTGCCGGGGGCAGCCCCTGCAGAAACTATGATGCACCTTAAGCTCCCACAGTTTGATTTCCAAAAGCAACCTGCCTCTGGCTTCCTGCATTTGCTGCTGATTTACAGGCACCAGGGGGTTTTCACTTTCCCCTAAGCTGCTTAATGTTAAACTTAATGTTAAATGCATTTAGGGGTTTTTTTGAAGCATGGAAAAGCATAGCTGTTTTCTGGGAAGGGCTGAGGGAGGATCTCATCATCCTCACTGCTTGAAATCTCATGAGGTCCCTTTCTATAGCTGTGGTTTCTGTTTTCTCTCCTATAGAAAGCACTGTATTATGATAATATTAAGAATGAGTGCTGATGCAGGCTGAAATCAGGAATCACTGAAGCTAAAGCTGTGTACACTGACATAATGCTGCTTCTCGCTGTTTTGGGGGGTTTTTTTCCTATGTCATAACTGGAGCTATTTCTTTTCCAGAAATCTTTCTCTTTTTAACATTATCTGCCATAAAGGTTAAAAACAGATTTTACAGCAATAGAAAACTGCTTAACTGTTCAGTAGGGAATTGAAAATCTTATACTTTGAATTGCCACAGCGTGGCAATGTTTCAGAGAGTTTTGTTCAAGTCTGCTGACAATATTGGTGAACCCCAGCACTGGGCTGATGGTGGAGCGTTTCCCTGTAACCCTCTCTGTACTCTGCGTGATTCAATGTGGCAGCAACAAGCTCCTGGGTAGGAGAGGGAGGAAGAACGCACTGAGATGCTGTGGTAGAGAACTGCAGTGATTGGGGTGAGGATAGGGTACAGGGATTTAATGATATATTTTTAAAATTCTCATCATATTATTAATTTGGGTGGGAGACACCAGCACTGCTGTTCGCTGAGCTCTCCATGTTCTCGTCCTGATATTTCCCTCCTGCTGTGTCCTACTCAATTTATTTTTCTGTAGGGAAAATCAAAACTGTGATTTTTTGAAACTAAGCAATGGGCAGAATGTCATACCTGCCTGCTTCTTACATGTTTGTATCCAAATATTCTGTAATGTGAACATAACACATTAAGATTCTGAATTGCAGTGAGGTTGTTTACCATATTCCACATAATTGTTTTCTTTCATAAAGTACAGTAACCATGACAGTATCACACAGATACTGTTTTAACCTCTCAATGCACTGACACTTGTGCCTTTTGGAAGCTTTACTCCAATAAATGCCTGTGAAGGAGCAAATGTCAATATAATTTCTCAAATTACCTATATTTGACGAGGATCAGAGAGAGGACACGACCCAAACCCTGGATCCAGCTAGCTTCAAGCTTAGCCAGAGTCTTGTAGCTGAGACAGCTATCTCTATATTGTCTCTGTGTCCATATTTCCTTGCAGAATTATTCACATTTAAATATTTGGATGGGGAAAAAAATTAATTTGTTGGATTTTGGTTAATCCCTGGAATTACATCTTGACCCGTAATTGTGTAAAATCAAAGATAGCTTCTCATTTTCCTGGGATGTGATCCCTTTTCCTTCCTCTTTTGCCTAATCATGAGGTGGAGCCCCAGGGCTCTGCAAACACTCCTGCTCTGTCCAGACTCCACCAGGTAAAAGCATCCAAACTTGTTTTCTGTGCTGTGGAAGGTTATGCTCAATGTTTAGCTTTATTTTCACCCACAAACAAGGTCCAAGGGGACATTATGGCTGCTACTGCTGCTGCTGTGAGAAGAATTTCACTGTCAGTGTCAATTTGTGCAGCACTTGGTGAATGGGTTGCACATCAATGCCCTGGTGTGCTTGTGTTCCTTCTCCATCAAGTACCTCTAATGCATCTCCTTGCCCCATCCCTCTCCTTTCAGAGGTGCATCTCTGAACGTCCCTCCCAGCACAGGGAGTAACCTGAGCACCAGGAATTAACAATTCCTCTGTCCCACCAATTCACCGACGCTCTTCTTGAATCTCACCAAGTTTTGCACAGGCCTGCTTTAACACCTATTAGTTCCCAGTGACATTCATGTTCCTGAGGGGATCTTAAATTCATTGAAGGGTTTTCCTTACTCACTGTAAGATATTAAGCAATAGAGTTATCTTTGATACCAATTTAATTAATTCTGCTGCAAGACACTAATGTATTCAGAAGGCTACCACGGATATTACACGCACACTGTATTGCTCATAGCTGCTCTAATTTACTGTGCTGCACTTGCATTGATTTTTGCTGTGGCAAAATCGAGTCAGACAATAACGCATGGATTTGGAAAAGCTTTATAGTTCATAAACATTGGCACATTCATATTTGACTTTGTCAGCAAAGGAAAATTAGTTCAAACAAGGTGCAATGATGCATTCACTGCTCTGGGAGCCTCTAGTTCAGAACTTGACACTGATAAACTATTATGATTAATTCTTTCCATTTAATGAGATGGCTTATACTATCAGCAAATGCGAGCTTTGATGTCAACATATTATATTGACCATCTTCCTATATTAATTAGAACACAACTTGATGGGAGTCTTTTCTGATGGAAGACCAAAAGACAAATACAGTGAAAGTTATTTATGTGCCTAACTAACTACACGTATTGAGGCAGCTCATGTGAGCTTACCCAGAGTCAGAGAATGGTTTTCAGCGATAAAGCACAAGAAATTGGGAAAGTGAACTTCTTGGCTCTCTTCCTGCATTTGTCATTGAGTCAGGCAAGTCATTAGACACAGTTTGAGTCCACCTTACCTATCTGTTTAATGGAGATAATAAGACTTTCCTGTTAGGGAGAGGGATTTTAAGGCTTAATTAATTAATATTGTGGAGCTCTTTGCCGCATTGAAATGGAAGTCAAAATATTGCTTGCTGTAGGTTAAATTGTATGAAAACAAAGTGTAATCTGATAGTGCTTTAATTTTATGCATTTTTACTGAAAATTGTACTAACTTGATTACAGTGATGCTAACATTCAAATACTTCAGAGTTATTGGAGAGCATGTACAAAAAATGAGTGCAATAATAGTTTACAGATCCGCATGCAAAGGGCTAAGAATAGCTGGTTACTGATCCTGTTCTCATTTGATGATTTTATTTCACTTTATAAGTGCAGAGAACGTGCCAGAAAAATAAAAAATTGCGGTATGTTTTGACATTAACAGACACTAATAAGTGGTACTCAGTGGAGCTGAAAAATAAAGTGATTAAGTAGGTCAGCTTACTTAAAGAGCAGGGAATAAAAACAAGGCTAAAACAGAGGTGTAAATGGGTGGAAAGCATGAAATCCACAGAAGACAGCAAGATTTGTACAGGTGTGCCCAGGTAATGCATTGGTAGTGACAAGAGAGGCGTTTTTAATGCAAAACGTTCTGGCAAAAGGGGGTATTTGAGATCCATGTGCTGGATTCCTGCAGCACTGTACATGGGAAGGAGGGGCAAAAGCAAGTGCTTGAGCAGCTGATGGTGACTGATGTCAGCCTCAAACTGCTCTGTGCCACGTCAGGCTGTTGCAGCACCTGTGTCCTTTGAATTCTGGGGGTCTGAGTGCCTTGCCACTAGAAAAGGGCTCTGCTTACTCCTCAGGCTCTCTGCCAGACTCTTCATCATGTTTTTTTGGATGAGGGCTTGCTCAGAGTAAGCATCACCTTAAATATCCACCTCTGTGTGTTCTTCATGGATGGTGATCTTGGCAGGAAGTTTTCAACTGACTCCCATTTCTGTTACTCTCTCCTTTCTTAAATATATTTTCCAACGTCATTATTTCCATCCCAGTGACAAGAACACTGCTATCTTGTGTCTCTTTGATGTCTACTCTGCTCGTGAGACTTCTGGAAGAAAACAGGTATTTTCAGGCTCAGTCAAGCCTTTGTCCAGCAATGTTTATTCCTCTCATTGCAACAATGAGCTTGTTCCTAGCGTAGTAACCAGCTTCACCTTTCTGATTACTGTCATGTTGACTGCTTGAATCAATATTGCACCTTAAAACGATAAAATACATTGATTCAGGTTGGATGGATCAGCGCCTTGAGGATGACTGACAGAAATCTTGCAGATAAGTCTCTGAGACTTAGAATGCACTGAAAATTATCCTGAAAATCTGTGTTGTCATCAGGGTGTTGTCTGTCATTTTAGTTTCATCCTCTTTTCCACAGTAATTTCAGCTGACCTCAATATGTTGTGTTGGTTTTCTTTCCTAGCACAGTCTGATTTTTGTAATGAAGTGTGTTGTTATATATAACAGGATCCCATTTCTCATCCCTGTCAAATGTAATTACTTTGATGGCAATGCATTCAAATCCACCTTGATATTACAATTGCAGTTGTTGGGACAAACTGAAGACTGGTTTCTTTTATTAGCAAGGGCTTTTATGATCAAACATTTGCAACAAGGCTACCTAAATTTGTGTCTTGGTAATCTGAACCCCAGCGTGTATCTGTGCCTTTCTGCTGTTTGGGTGTGCTACTGGAATAATGGAGCCCTCTTAATTTCAAACTGTCCAAGGTCAGCCAGCCCCTCGAGGTAGAAGCTGACCTGAGTGAAATTCCTGGGAGAAAGTATCTAATGAGACTTGGACAGTGGGCGTGTGTGACGCTGGCCACATGAGGATGGGTTGAAAATGGGTGTGAATCCCAAAGCTGAAGTATTCTTGAGATGCATGTGAATTATTTTCAGTCTCACCCTGTGAATTTCGTGGACTGAGTTCTGAAGACTTTTACGCTGAATAAAAGGTCTTTTCTCCTATAAACTGATCCACTGTCTTGAGTAGACATTTGTTACAGGAATGTGATGCTCTAACAGAGTAAGCCATTGTCAGGAAGCAGTCACAGCACTTCCCACATGTGGGAATCCAGAGTGCAGAAAATATTTCTCTGCCTGTTTTGAAGGGTTCTACCCCCCTGAATGACACTGTTTTTGACCTTCGTCCATGGAGAAAATTACCTACCCTCTGGGAAGGATTAGAATCAACACTGGTGTGAACTAGGTGATAGAATATTATGTAAGATTGTCAGAGGGTGAAAAATTTAGAGGTTTTGGGTTTGTTAATATAGTAAATAGATAAAAAGCAAAAAAACTTCAAAATGGAGGATTGTTGTTGTTCTCCAGACCTTCTTCTTCTTCTTCCATTACTCCATACTCTGCAGCAGAAGTAATTTGGGGTGACTGGATAAAGAATTCCGCAGTTCCTGTCTACATGACAAAGCGATTTATTGAACATTGGTGGAAAAGTAAAAATATCTTTCATTTTAAGTTTTCATTGGGTGATTTACCTTTAAAAAGACTGTGTAATCTTGATAATTTGGCTTTCTCTTGCATTCTCTGCTTTGTGCTGTGTCTGGGTCACGTTAGTGACTCTATTTCTCTGATAATAAACAACTATCTGAAAGCAGAGAGTGCTGAAGGTCCTGTTCGTCTCTTGGACTTCTGGCAAGGACTCTAAGAACTCTCCCCCATCCAGGGAGGTATAATTAAGGCACGGAAAGTGTCACCCACATCTCTAATGGTGAATTCCACATTCTCACTTCCTTTGCCGAATAGGAACGTAAGGTGTATCAAATCTCAGGGACATCACCCTTCGTTAGCTGCTTCTGGTTACACTCAAAGTTTGGGAGTTAATGTACCCGGGTGCCGTTGGTTTTGGTGTTTTCCAGCCCTCTGCACGTATTTGGGTCACGTCAGCCAGCAGCCTACTTCAGAGGGGCTGTTGCCGTGCACAGCCTGAGCAAAGCTCCACATTTAATTATTGCAGCTGAAGCTATTATGCTTGGAAACACATTACCTCTCTCAAAGTCCCCATAATGTCATTCTGATGTTTTCTACGCTATTGATCTACCTCCCGCTTTGTGCAGCTTTCCCAAGCTGACACACAATGTCAGAGCTGTCTTGTCCAAAAGCACTGGGCCACTCCAGCCATGCCGTAGCCGCCTCCGGTTTCACGAGGCGCCGGGCACGCGTTTGAACAGCTCTGTAGATGCCTGTTTGATGTGTGATGTGCAGCCTCCCAGGGCTCCAGAGTTTCACCCCAAGCTAATGCCAAGGTTCTACTCTGTGATATGGAAATGCCAAGGTAATTTCATGCTTTGTAAAGCTCTATGAATATTTTTAATTATGACAAAAATGCCATGGAAATGAAGATTGTTCTGGGTTTTATTGTTGCATGTAGTTTTGTATGACTCTAATTTCATAGCAATTTAGTTCATTTGGCACTTTGAGATTTGTGGGTTGTCTAGAAGCATAAGAAAGTGAACCCCATATTTGTCATGGGTTTGATAACCTTGGCTAAGCTAATGTAGGCACTCTTTTGCACACTGCTAGCAGTGATGGATTTCCATTTTTTTTGCCACTGACAGTCTCGAGGCTCTGACATGCCTCTGAAGTACAGTATTTCCCCACGCTCTTTCAGTAGAATTCAATGCCACCCTGTAAGGACCATGTGGGTCAGGGCAGAAGACAATGTTACTTAGTCTTTGTCAGCTTAAACTTTGGGTTCTCTTCAGAATCAGTGGGAGTTCTTCCTTGTAAAATCCCTTCTGCCTTGTAGTAAACTCAGAGCATCAGATGGTTTCCTTTAGGACACAGGAACTCCATAACTAAATAAACCCCCCTATTTTACTAGGTTGGTACCTGCCCTGCGTGTCTTTTTATCTGTTATCCTACCTTGAGCCTGAGGTGGGCATAGCTTTTGTTGTGCTCCCGCTGGGACTGGGTAAGGACACCAGCAGGAGTGTCCTTCATGGGGAGAGGACAGGCACTTGGCTTCTCCCTCATCTTACCCGGGTCAATGTCAGTGCCATGAGGTCTTGCCCTCTGTCCTC
The DNA here is from genome assembly GCA_013398055.1 of Ifrita kowaldi. NCBI lineage: Eukaryota > Metazoa > Chordata > Aves > Passeriformes > Cinclosomatidae > Ifrita > Ifrita kowaldi. The sequence goes on along the minus strand of VZRS01009001.1, from coordinate 195,549 downwards.
CTCCAGAATTAGGTGAACAGGCTGATTGAAAACACGTTTTGGTCATGGAGAAGCAGCTAAGAGCCCAGGCAGAGTAAGCTGTCACCTGTTGGTGACCCTTGGTGGTGCTCAGTGGCTGGTGGTGGCCACGAAGCTGCCTGGCATCCTCCTGGTGGGGCTGGGTGCAGAGTGGACACCTGTACCGGCAGGCATTGCTGGTCCAGGGGGCCAGAAGCTTGCAGATGTGCTCAGGGGACTCATGCTCACCCCATCTGATATTTCAGCTTCTCCGTTGCAGAAGGAGGCGCGGGTGCGGCTGCCCAGAGAGGTGGTGGAGTCACCGTCCCCGGACGTGTTTAAAGAAAGACTGGACGTGGCACTCAGTGCCGTGGTTTAGTTGAACAGAACATGTTAGGTTAGGTCATAGGTTGGGCTTGATGATCTCAAAGGTCTTTTCCAACCTAGTTTATTCAGTGATTCTGTGCTGGTTTCAGCTGAAGACAGCAGCTGAGGGCTCAGCTTCTGCTAACTCACCCTGACAGCACAGCTACCTGGCTGCCTTGATCAGGTCTGCTGGCTTTCTTCTCATTTAAGGGCTCGTTCAAGATATCGGGGTAGGCACAGCAAACCACTGTCTTGGCATATTTTCACACCCAGTGCTTTCTCTGTGGACTGTGAAGGATCATTCCTGGAGGTGAAAGGCGTGTTAGCAGACACAGTTGGCTGACGGATCCTATCAATCGCTATTAGATTACTTTCCAAAAAAGAAGGCATCCTATGTCTGCTGGAGTAAAAAAATGCAAATCCTATTAGTGTGAGAGTGTGTTAGCTCATAATTGATGTATTTGACATATTAGTGTGCTAATTTATGTAAACTGGGCAGCCTGTGAAAGACGATCATGAAAAAGGAAAGCGGGCTATTTTTAATTAACATCTTGCAAATAGGTGTGTAGCGGGTCTAAAGATGGAGGGGGAATTCTATAGAGATGTTCTAACACCTATGTTTCAAAAAGATTTTTTTTCCCTTCCCATTCTTGGAATGAGCCCACATATAATGTACAGGAAGGCAGAAATGAAAAAAAAATATCATGCATCATTCTGTTCCTTGTGTTTAACAGTCTTTTTGACCCCTGAGATTTTGAAATGCTAAAGACTGAAATTAAATTACAAACATTTCTGCCTTAGCTGGTAAATCTACAGATTTTCTTGCTATTTCCATATAATAGGTAAAATTCTCTTAAATCCTGCCAACCTGCTTTCCTCAGTGATTAGAATACCTGACTGTGCCAATAATGTATTTGCTGAATCTTCTCTTTTCTCTCTCCCCTTTGAATGAAATTCACCCCCTAGGAAGTAAATTGTTAGTGAATGGAATGGGATTTTTATGAATACATTTATGATTTCAAGCCATTTCCCCCATTCTCACGTAGCCCCGGGCCCACTTTCCACACGGGGCTGCTTCTGAAATTGTTTACTCTGAGTGCCCAGTAATTGGCACAATTAATCAAACCGTGTGACTGATTGCTTTAGTCAGGTGTTGTTGCCTGATTGATCAGCTGGGGTTTTCTGACACCACAGAGCACCTGCACAGTCAGGGGGGCAGATATTCCTATTCCTTTGAAAAATGCTTCAATACCTGTGTTTGGGAAGCAACATGTAGAAGCAAATAATATCTTTGCATAGAAAAAAAACTATTTCCAAAGAAAAAAAGGCTGCTCAGCGATGCCATTTGGGAAATGGGAGTGAAAAGGCACTGGTTTAAGGCACACATATTTATATCGGGATGTGGGACCTCTATACCATGGAGAGAGAGAAAAGAAATTCAGCATGGATGCCAGGGAACAAAAGGACGTTATCTGTGCAAAATTTCAGCTCCTACTGGAAATTTCTGGGGAGAGAAATGTTTCCTGTAACTATGACTCAGATTTCTGTGAATCAGTAGGGCCTCTGAGGGTCAGAGGAAGTCAGTATATTTTAGAGGTGAAAGGTGCTAAAGTCTGTGGCTGACTGGAGCCCAGTTTTTCTTCTAGATATTTTTCCTTTTTTTTTTTTTTGATAAAAAGCCTGGATGGTTCTGCAATGTAAAGCACAGTTGAATCACTGAGGATTACACCCCCAGAAAGATATACCCATCTTTAGGGGCTTTTTTCCCCTTTTTTCAACTTATATGGCTGTAGAAGTTGCTAAAGACAGTCAGAAACTCCCGCCCTCCCTCTTTCCCCAGTGCAAGTAGATCATAGACAAAAATGAAGAAGCAAGTTGCATCTGGAAGGAAACACTGAGGGTGCAATACAAAATAAGAACAGTTAGAAAATGCAGTGATTTATTTTTATTTTTATCAACCATGTCTGCTGAGACTTGAGGGAGAACTGTAAAAGAGACAGTTCTTCATAACAGGCAGGGCTGGCCAAACACTTAATAGCTCACTAGAAAGGTAAATATATGAATATTTTTTATATAGAACTCTGTTCACAGAACTCGAGCTGCTTCTCAGGCATCCTGTAGCATCCAGATACTGTAGGACAGATAAATGAAAGTGGCATACACTGTTTAAATGTTAAATAATCTCATTGGCCTTGTGGGTATGTTTACTGCTTCCCTTCTGGAAAAAAAACTCCCATAAAAACCAACTCAGTGCCTCTCCATACCCCATTTCAGTGAACACTGCACAGTGCTGAAGGAAAGAAATATCAGACAAAAATCTTTCCTATGCTTATGTATGAGGAAAAGATTCAATGTCAAAGACAGATTTCTGACTACTTTAAAAAGGGAAATGACCTTTTGCAGAATAGTTCACTGCTCCTCCTGCACTGAGAGACTAATAAGCATCTGGAAGCTGATCAGGTTGCACATCTGAAGTGTGTCAATCATTCTTGTTATGAAAAGACAGATTTCAAAAAAACCTGACAACTTGTTTGTTAGGGAGGCTGTGGGACATACTTTTAAAAGTCACAGGGCCTGTACTTCTCCAACTGAAATCAAAGATAAATTTGCACTTGAACACGTAAGTGCCAACCCATGTACATTATTCTAGCCACCCTTTGCACTTGTTTTTGTTATTGTTTTATCCATTGCTGCCATTGAAATGAAAGGGCTTTAGGTGAGAATACGTTTAAGAAGGAACCACACTTTATTTTCATAAGAGCATTTGTCACTGAAAAACAGCTTTGCTTCAAAAACTTCATGGACCAGGATGACTTCTTCTTAGGCTGGGTTTTTTTTACAAACCTCCTTTCATGACATGTTTATTCAGACTTGCTGAGGCCTGTAAAGCTTCATACAAATCTGGGTTTATACTGCAACTAAAAATAAATGCTAATTTACAGCTTTTTTCCCTTGGCCAGGCAAAGTTGGTAGGTCTGACAGATTGTTGCTTAGGGGTTTTCAGGGGTACGGGAAGAATTTACCATAAACCTTACATCAACTCCACGTAAGCTACCAGCAGGAACACTTATACAAACATTTGAAATGACAAAACATCTTGATTTCTATTTTTCTCTGATAATCAATGGTGGTATATGGTAATTAATACTGGTTTAGTTATGATGATACATTCATTAAATTGCTGATTAAAGCAACCACCAGTGTTTTAATTCATCAGGTCATTAAATAAAAGTAAAGCTCTAGCATTGTAACTAACACAAGCTTCAAGGGGTTGATGAGATGCCTGAGAAGCTGTTGAAACTGTGTGTTTGATGTGGAGTCCTCCTTGTAGGTGGTGCCCTTAAAATGCAAGAGGATTTTCTTTAAACCATTTTTGTCTTCTAGGGCTGTGTCCTATAATGCCTTGAAATACTTTATCATGTTCCTGCATACTGCACATCAGAAAATAATTCCTGCCCAGCTTTTACAGTAAATTTAGTGAGTAGAGAGACAGGACCCTGCATCATAAGACCATGTTATGCACCTCACTGCCAGGCCCCTCTGCTCTAAATTCTCTGCTTCACTGTGATTCTGCCAGGTGCATTCAGACAGAACCAAAGTCCCTTAAGCCTGCTCTGACAGGTACCCACTGCAGCCCAGAGTTTGACCAAGAAAAAATTAGGATGCCTTCCAAGTAGATGCTCAGGAAAGATCCCAAAGGAAAAATGAGAGATATTTGTAAGGCAATGTGGTCTTGTCATGTATCCATGCTGTAATGGAGGAGTTGGGCTTCGATGATCCTTGTGGATCCTTTCCAACTCAGGATATTCTGTAATGCCGTAAATGACTTTTGATGAATTCTGGGAAAAGGTGTCAGTTTTATGTGTGTGAAGGGAACTTGCTGGGGCAGTGAAGGACTCCCTGGTCAGTGAGCTGCTCTGTGTTGCAGGAGCTCCACAAATGCAAAGGTCAGGGCTTTCACTTACTCCTTGCTATAGGGCTGTCCTGGTAACTGGGAACATGTTTCAGCTTCTGCTGTGCCAAGAAGGGTTTTGTCAGGTTTCTGGAATGTAAACAAGAGAGGAGGGGACAAAAAAAATCGTTCAAATCACCAGAATCACAGTATCTGATTCAGAAAAAGCTGTGTTTGACTCCAGAACGTGATGCTCATTTCAGCACTTTTTTGCGGATTTTTACTTTTTAATTTTTTCTCTAGTGCTTGTGTGTTTTTCATCCAAATAAATGAAATTCCAATTTGTGAGGTATTCTGCTGAATACTTCCTTCCTTTCCCCCTGGGCTCATGGAGAGGGTTACAGAGCTCTGAGGAAGGCTTTTGACTGAGGGTGTACCTTTGACCAGAGGATCAGGGCTTGAAGGATGTCTGGAGCTTCTGAAACACCCTTGCATCAGTATCTTTCCCTAGCTGACCTCTTGCAAACACAAATTACCCTGTTTCTTTTTCCATGAGTATATAAAAGATATCTCATTGTCTCTATTTTTAAAGCTTTGCTGGTTTATTAATAGACCTGCTGCTTTTATTGTTTAGATTCTAGAAACAAATAAGGCTGCCTTTGTTTTCACAGATCCTCTTCTTTTTTTCCTCTGCTCTGTGGTTTTTTTTTCACTCTTATCCAGTAAAGAAAAAATTTCTTTTGCTCGCACTTCGTGTCCTACCTTCTTGTGTTCTTAAGAAATGCTTTTTATGATTGTCCAGGTTTCATCCATTGTAAAAGCCTGGAGCCAATCTTTGCTTGTTAGCTTTACTCACATTGTACATTCTTTCCCTGTGTGGGTGTGGGCTTTCCTTGCAAGGAACTATTCTACTGCCTGTCTCTAACACACTTCTCAACAGCTGCTAGAAAACGCCTCTTAATTTTTTTTAAAAAAAATAAAACTTAATTATCATTTTCTGAAGGATTAGGTTCTATTTATAAACAAGAATCTTCCAAAGCATTGGCCCTTTTTGAAAAAGTTGAGTAATGCTAGAGCCCCATAACTTAAAGAGGATGCAATCCTTGAATTCTCTTGGCTTGTATTTTCCTCTGCTTCAACAGCCAGACCAGAAAGCTTTAATATCTTGGTACTTTATTGAAGGTTTAATTCCAGAAATGTTTCTCACTTCTTTCAGCTATTGTTCCCTCTAACTCTTTGATTCTGATAGTGTTGTCCTGAGGCTAAAATGCTACTAAGATTTTATACCTTTTTTTCTTCTTTTTAAATGTCTTTAATCTCTAGCTTTGCTGATGCCATCCTCCTTTTAATGTCTAAATATTTGTAAATTAGTGCAATACTGGAGAAGAAAGATGCATAAAATACAGTCCTAAGGACAAAAATCATGGACTGTTTCAGTTCAATTTACTTAATCAACAAGAGGTTCCCATCCTAAAGTTTGATCTACAGCTCTCAGATACTGGCGAAATTTTAATTTCCTGAAGCAATTCACATCTTTGTCTTTCAGATAACCTCTCTTCATCCTAAACCTGAAGTACTGAAGGAAATTTAGCTATGCTTAACCCCTTGCATACCAATTTCAGACAATGCTCCAAACACTATCAGAGTGGGGAGTACCCAAGAGAGGTCTGTGTCCTTCACTGGTAGCATTGAGTAGGTCTCTAATGTCCCCAGCTTCTTACAAATGAACATATGAATAGCATTTGCCTTTTGGGTTTCTAAATTTAGGCTTTGTGCCAGTATGTACACGGGACCTGAATTTCTCCTTCGCTTTCTGAATTAATCCCCATCAAGTGTGGCAAATCTTTGCTCAAGGGCCCATTTCAGTACAAAATAAGCACATCCCTCTCTGGCTTTGGCCACTTTGAAATCAAGCTTTTGTTGACCGAATGTCCAAATTACAAGAAAATCAAAAATATGCCATGTATAAGCTGGGCAGGGCTCTGAAACACAGATTCATTATTGCCCAATTTAGCAGAGCGCTTAGGAAACAGCTTTGTAATTGTTCGGTTTAAAGGACATTCCCACAAGACTGGGATAGAGCTCATCTTGCCTAAATGACTTAGAAAATCTGAAAACTATCCCAGAATCTACTTTTAGCCTCTACTTTATCTTTTTAAGGAAGAGTGAGATGGTGGCCCATTACTCTAAGGAATGGCACTACACCTAGATCCAAAGTTGCTCTTAAGTTTAATGCCCCAGACACAGCCTTTTTATTACACCTACAACCCCATTTTGTTTGAATTGATCTTTGTTATAGCTCTGGTTGTGGTACCAAGGATGCATCCTAATTTACACCAGTGTGAGTGAGAGTGTGGTGCGTGACAAACCAGATTCTGAGGCAGTCTTCTAATTTTGGAAGGACTGTTTTTTCATCGTGGTGGTCGAACAGGGAAGGTGTTTAAGTACTTTGGGGTTTTGTTTCGGTTCCTCAAAGTGTTTGGTTGTTTTTTTTTTCTGGGGACATCATCTTAAGCGAAGGTGAATAGCTTGTGTTTGGAGATGGCCCTGATGAACTTGCAGGATTGCAGGGCGGGATGCGAGGGGAAGACACAACAGGGGAGGCGACCTCAGTTTTCTCAGTGTACCCCTCGGATCCCTGGGCCTGAGTATCTTGCGGGACAGGATGAGTTCTCCGTCCCTTGCAGGTTCAGCCCTGTACCTTCACCATTTGAAGAGCTGTCCCCACGCTTAACCTGACTCCTGAGAACAGCCGTAGGGACGTCTGCCTTGTGTCTGCTGCCGGTACCTGGGCACGGGCTCCTGCTCCTGCAGCTGTAGCTCCGGCAGCGCCGCAGCCCAGCAGCCGCCTGCCAGGGCAGGGTCTGGCCGCTCCTTTCCCTGCCCCACCAGCCGGGCCCCGCGGATGCTGGCGGCATTTCCGTGCCCTGATCGCGGCGGGGCAGGAAAAAAGACATCGGGGAGGGAGGGCTCGGTGCGCTCGCTGGGGTGCGGCGGTGAGGATGCCTTTTTGCCCGCCGCCTTGCGCTCCTGCCCGCGGGGAGGAGATGCTGTGGGCAGAGGGGGGGCCGGGGGTAGGGCGGTGCGGGGCATGAGGGCGGCGGCTCCCGGGTCCCATCTCCCGGCTCCCATCCCTCGCCTTCCGCCGGGGGCTGCTGCCGCCCCCGCCCAGGAGCCGGCGCTCCCGGAGCCGGCGAGCGGCGCGATCGCCCAAACTCCT
>VZRS01009001.1:114418-188046 GCA_013398055.1 Ifrita kowaldi | reverse complement strand
GTCCCCGCTTTGTGCTCCGCGGGCACGGGCGGCTGGCTCCGGGGGAGCGGCGGCGAGCAGCCCTGTCCGCCGTGCCCCGGGGCGAGGTGCGCTCCCTCTCGCTCCCACATGCCCCCGAAAGCGCCGGCAGCCCGAGGGAGCGGGGCTGGCGCTTACCCCCATCCTCCGAAGTTACGCGGTCGGGGTGCCGAGAGAGGAGTGAAGGGCGCGTTTTGGGGAGCGCTGCCCGCGGGCCGGGGACAGCGGGAGCGCCGCGCTGTCCTTCAGCACCGCCCGGCTGCGGGGCTGCCCCGGCCGCTCCCCTCCACGCCTCGTACCTTTCCCCTGCCAGACAGCCGCTAATGAAGATGCCGCTAACAAAGGGGCGGCTGGCGGATCGTGTTGGGCTTATCGTGGCACAGCTGAGCAGTTCTTTTCTGATCGGCGCCGTGCTGTGTTCAACCTCAGCCTATCTTCTCGGGAGATTAATTTTTTCAAAGTTCTGGCTAATGCCGCAAGCTTGGTTTCACATGACGTTTTTTACCTTTACACTTTAGCTCATTTAATGGTTTCTTAAGTGTGTTTAATATGCTTCGTGTAACTTCTAAAAGAAAATGTATGTCTTGCCCAGGTGAATACTGCTGGCTGCAAATGTCATTGCCCTAAAGAACAGAGCTCGGCACTACTAAAAACTTTGTTGTATATTTGTCAGTCACTGTTAAGGAGAGCTCTGCAACTACCTTTCTGACCTTTCAGAGCCTTATAAATGTAAATGTTCTATGGAAATCATCCGGGCCCCCTGTGTGAATAAGAGTTTGCAGGATCATGTCCTAGAACAGCAGTGGTGTCGCTTCTAAAATTGACATTGCATTGACAGAACTATTTAAAGGGAAGCTTTCACAGCATCTGTTCACATGTAGTAGTCAACTGTCAGCTGTCTCATTTTCATAACTGCTGAAACATACATTTATGCAAGATAAAATGTTCATATACAGACAGAATTTTGTTCTGTGGAATGTGGTAGTTTAAAAACAAAAAACATTTTAAGACAGTAAGTCTGTGGATGTTATGGCCCAGTGGAAGGGTGAAGTTTCTAGTTTGTTCACAAACATAGAAGTGCACACAGTTTTAAGTAGCTGTTTTATCCCACAATCAGAGAATGTGCATTAGTTTATGTCCTGGCTTTTTTTTTTTTTTTTTTTTAATTAAGATGTTTAGGTAGTGTGGTTTTTTATTTTACTAGCACTGCTGTGGTAAAGTAAGACAGAAGATAGGTAGTTTAAATTTGTATTAAATGAATAATAAATCTCAAGTAATTGGGTAAGGTTTGAAGGTAGCCAAGGGCCCAGGTTTTCATTCTGTTGGAAAATAACCATCACTTCTCAGCTGAATAAATCCAGGACTGGGAGGACAAAGAAAGCTGATGAGTATTAGCAGAATTTTGTAGTGTAGGAGAAGGTAAAGCTGCAACTTCAGATGGAGGTGCATCAGTATCACCCTGTGTGACTGGATTATGACTTTGGCTGGATTGCAAGCCCACTGTAATTAGTTATCTTTGCGTTATTAGTGGACACTACAATAAAAGAGCTGAGACTTCAGAAGATAGTCAAAGTACGTGTGGTTGCAGGAGAGAAGTTGGGGAAGCAAGAACAGTGCTTGCTTCACATCACCACAACAGGACCATTTTCCTGAGCCTCAAATTCACTGAGTATTCTTCAAGATCTGTGTAATTTTTTCAGTGACAAATAATTGAACTCATTTCAAAACAAGGCAGTTCTCCAGTTCAGTGCTGTTTGCTTCTGCCACCTTGTTGAAGCAATACTGAAATTAACCAGACTCAATTTATTAAATTGGTGCTTCACCTGGAAGTTAATCTCTTTGAGAAAGCAGTGGCATTGAGCTAATGAATCTGAAGACAGGCAAAACTGATGTCTGTGTGCTTGCTGTTTCAGTGTTAGCAGCCCAAATGTCACTTGCTAAGCTGAATCTGCTTGATGTGGCCTTGATGCCCATCTGGCAATTTGTAAAATCATCAGCAGACTTTGCAAAGTGATAAAGCTGCTCAAAGCACATTTTCTCTTCTCTTGTCTTCCAATTGTCATTATTTCACGGTGCAAAGTAGTAGTGCCAACTTACTCCAGCTCCTGATGCTCTCTGAGGCTGCTGGTAGGGTCAGTGACAAGAGGAAATCAGACAGGGGTATTGCCCTGTTTCATGAGCCTGATGTGGTTGCCCATGGGCTAGTAAGATTTGGTTCCTTCTTTCGGAGTGTTATGTGAATGCTTTCTGTGCTCCAGGGTAGGAGCATAGTATTATTTTTGGAAATACAGCAATGTAATCTTGAACCTTTACCATTCTCCTTCTTTAGCAGTTTTCTTATGTGGTGGCTAACTTAGAAATTACCAGAAGAAAGGCATTGTGTGTGAGCTCAGGCACCAGGATGGGTTTGCAGTACTTGTGAGAGGAGCAGGGCTGTGTGTTTTGCTTCAGAGAACGCTCCAACCGTGCTACTGTAGGAATCTCTTAAAATATTGCCATTTTGCAGTGGGTCTGCCTTCTCTGTCAGTTTGTTTCAGTCGGAATGGCTGGAAGGCAGAGTCTCTAGCAGCTTGCTCTGTGATCATCTCATTTTGGCGTGGCAAAGGCAGGGCTGAGCACAGCCCAAAGGAAAAGCTGTGCTTCAGCTAAATAAATAAGAATAAAAGGTAGACACATTCCCTCCTTCCAGTGACTGATGTTATGTTTCCCATCTTTTCTATTTGCAACCCAACAACCTTCCCTTAGTCATGACTACACTGAGCTTGGCCAGCTGAAGTTCTGCTCTGGATGATGTCCCTCATCTGTCCAATGTCCCATGCTGTTGGTAGCTTGCACCTGGGAGATTTAAGGTTGCTTTGTTGTATTATTTCTGGAGGAGAAGGTAGAGCTTAATTAGAAGACAAAAGCATCTTGAACAAGCCAAAGCTGATGCTGAGGCATTGTTTACAATGTGTGACGCCTCCAAGGTGTTCTGAGCAAGGCTCTCAGTAGGAAAATAATGAGAAAATTGCTTGTCACAGTGGTCCCATGTCTGGGCTAAATAGGAGCGATGACACTCTTCAGAAAAAAATTCTGTAAGTGAAATAATGCATCTCTTATTTCCAGGAGACTGAGATCTTTGTATATCAGTCGTATAGAAGCTCTTCATTTAAATCAGCAGCACCTTCCTTCTTTCTCTTAGCAAGGACAACTTTTTGTGTCTCGCAGGGTGGAATTTTGTCCAATACTACAGCATTTTTTGTAGTTTGGCATCATAGTGAGGTCTCGATTTAGATTTACATGGACTAAGACATTCAAAGAGATTGAGGTTCTGTGAGACTTTACTCAACCTTACCCAACAAAGGAAATATATTTCTACTGGTGTGATTTTCAAGAATATCCACATCCTCAGTTAATAACCTGAAGCAAAAGCCTTACTACCAGGATACTGCCTTTTTCTGTGGGAAAAACCTTTTTAAGAGAGAGGCTGATTTCACAGCTGAGAGCCTCAGTGTGTCACTGCTGTTTCCTCCTCCTGGGAAGAGCAATGAAGGCATAATTTGAATTTTGTTATGGAGTCCTTTTGGCATCTCTTCTGTCTCCAAGATATAGTGGCTGAAACTCTTATTGAGACAATTCCTCATGATCATGTTCTATTAGTGTCAAACAAAAGAAAGAAAGCCCCAAACCTATCTTGCCAGCTCATTTTTGTTTGCAAAACAAATGGAAGGGTTCTTCATGATGGGACAGGCCCGGAGGTAAAAGTCTTTTCTTCCTACCACTGTCCACCCTGTATGGGAGAGAAAACCATCCTCCCAGGAAAAGCAGAGACTTTTCTTTTTAAAAAAACTATGAATAGTCACCCTTGGCCCAAAACTTCTACATTCTCTCTCATTTCATCATTTTCATGGATTATGTCTAGATCAGGGTGATTATGGAGGGCAAGGCTAAGGAAGAGGATGCTTGTGCCAAGTCATGTTTACGGAACTGCAGCAGGCACTTGCAAACCCCTCTCTGCCAGTGAAATAAGAGTCTTGTGTTACCCTTTGGCAGATTTCATTGTGATGAAATGACAGTGGAGCTTTGAGAAAAGATCTTTCATGCCTGCAGGAGTTATGAGCCCCAGACTCAAATTGCACGAGGTCAGTAAGGCAATTTCTAGGCTGTATCACCTCGGTCAGGAGCTGCACTCAGGGGCGATCCCTCATCCAGGCTGAGATGGGCTGGGCTGAATGGAGACTTACCTGTGGTGATCCCATGGCAATTCATTAAAGGGCTCTTGGACAGTGCTGGCTGAACTTGAGAATCCCACTGATCTCTGCATTTCTGCTGTCACCACACAGAGCAATCCAGGCAGATCATGAAGTGACCTTACAGAGCTTCACAATGAATGCTAAACTGAACAGAGGAAATCCATCTTGAGACTTATTTTACCAGACAGGCTCAGCTCTGGGGAAGGGAGCATTTTTTTACTTAGGCATATGGGTTAGGACAATAAATGTCAAAAACAAACCTTTGAGAACAGGTCTGTTTGCTGAAGAACTTAAAAGACTCATAGCTAACTTTGACTTTAAGCGTTCTTTAAAATTATTTGCCTTTTTCATTGGAGAAGTACACATTGTCATCCTGAGCACTTTACCTTCTAGTAAATTAGTGATTCCATTTTTTGTTACTCAAGATTTTAAAGATTCTATTCTTGAGACAAAACTGAATTAGTTGCAACGTGAAGAAAAAAAGAAGAAACTAATAAATATTAAGAATATTTTGAAATTAAAATTTTCACACAGACTTGAGTACCTACGAGTGCACTAATAACAATTGAGAGGCTGGTTTATTAAATGTTTTTGACATGAAAGTTGTAACTCTTTATTTTTTTTTTTTTTTTTCTTATTAAAGTTCTATCTATGTGGAGTCGAAAAGGGGAAAATCTTTGAGACAAATGTGGCAGCATATGCTAGCTGCCACATATGTGGTATAACAGATGAATAGAGAATGGGAAATACTTGAAACACAAAGGTTACCTTGCTTTTCATAGCACTCTGTAATCTTGAATGAGTGGCGGCCAGTGAAGGGAGCAGCTCCTAGGGAAGGAGTTTGCCATCTTCACGGCAACCCAAATGTGATGCATTCCATTTCTGGAACTCCCTCATTCTTGTGCTGGGAAATTACAGTGGCTTTTAGATGGAGTTCCAGAAATAAAATGATGTGCATCATGTCTGGCTTGCCATAAAGATAGCACATTGTATCATGGCTGTGCTGGAATGAAGCTCTGCAGCTTCCCTTCTTGTTCTGTGCATGTGTTTAGGGAAGAAATGCTTTACAGTAAGTGTTGGTGATGGGAAAGTTGGTGACACAGCTGACAGTAACAGGGAAGAGAGTTAGCAGGAGGAGTTTAAAGGGAATTAGGGCAGTCAGCTTTAAATATGCTGGTCTTGAAGTGGTAGCGTGGACATGAGAAGAGAATGTGTGGGATAGGCCCTTTGGGCAGGAAACATAATATTGGGGATGGCAAAATGTGAGCATGGTACTCAAGCACAAGCATTGAGCACTTCAGAGCAGCTGAACAGAAATAACAGAAGTAAACTACTCTGAGCTATTGTTCTATGTCAGCCAGAGATTCAACATGAGGTAGCTGTTTGGTTGGACATGAACCTCTTGGGGGATAAAAATCCTAAATTCCTTTCTAAGTTCTCTGGTAAAAACAGATGAGGTTGCCTGTCAGTCCAACAGTGGTGATTTTGAAATGATTTGGCCTCAGTGCTTTTCTAGGTTGTTGAGACAGGGGCGTTCTAGTCTTGTCAGAAGAGTTTGAACAACTGTAGCTCCTTTGTGTGCTGTAAACCTGCAGGTCCTCGAATTAGTTGTGTTGGTTTCCAACTCTGTCTCATGAAGGCCAAGTCTTTGGGATAAGAGAGGTCCCAGTCACTAAGTTGTCAATCTGATCAGCAACTCCTTCAATTTTAAGGGCTTTCAATATTTTCCTTGTCACATCCCCTAGAATCAGCCACGCAGGGGCTTTTCTTTGATGCTGAGAGGAGCCCCCAGAGCAGGCAGACAGTCCCAGTTGCCTTGTTCCCTTTGTGTAATTTGCTTTTTGTCTGTGATCTGCACCACAGCTATTCTGGATCATTTCCTATTTGTTCATATGGAAGTCATTTGAGCATGGGAAATCTTCACTCCTCACTGATGTATTAAATGAGAAGGAATGGTTTCATTCTGTTTACAAACAGCAAAGAAATGTTAAATTTGAGCAAGGGAAAAAAAGCCAACAAAACACTGGGAAAAACCCCACACACCCAAAATTCCAACATCTGTTAAATGTGGTGAAGAACAGTAGAGAGAATTGGGGTGAAAAAAAACCCAAACATGGGAAGAATGCTAATTAGTGTTTTCCTAAAGTGCTGCAAGGCAGATTTAAGGGAAAAAAAAAGAACATTTTCCAAGAGCAATGAAATTAATTTATTTATTATTTGCTTAGCACTGCTGTGCCTAGCTTTGTTCTGTATGCAAAATACCTGCAGACTCTGCCTGGAGTCTGAAAGATAGACACATCAAAATAAGGATGCTCTAGATAACGTAGAAATGATTATCATATATGCCAGTTGGTATTCTCCAAGGGCTGATATACCTTCCAAACAGAAGTCACAATTGTTTCCCTCAGGAGCTGAGCAGAGGGGTTTTTGTTGTTGTTGTTTGTTACTTTTGCCTTTTTTTTAAATTCAGTATTGATTTTTACAGGATGTTGCTCTTCAGAGCTTCTGGACATTTACATCAGCTTAAAACATCAAAAAATAATTAATAATCAATGTGACTTTAATCCCTTCAAAGAGAACCCATTAACCTACAAAAAATGCTCTATCTCACAATAGTTTCATGAAAGTAACTGTAAGCAGGGCAAGAGATGAAAGAGACAAACATCACTCAGATATTTTCCTTTTTCAAAGACAACTTATATTTGAAACAGAGAACATAGCTAATATTTTATTGTAGTTAACTTGCTGTAAATCAGGAGGTTTGGGGTTTCTTTTAATAATTTTGTTTTTCTAACTTGCCTGCACCTGCCTAATCTTGTACTGGTATTTTCTTGAGTCACCAGTGTCTGCTTCTGAGGAAAAGATGATGATGTCACAAAATCAATATCAGAGGATCCTATACTGTAATCCCTTTTCAGGGAAGTCCATTAAATCAATGCCTCTCCTTCTGTGAGTAATGACTGTAGAATCAAGCCCTCTAATTTCGCTGTGTGAAGGAATAAGCAGATGGGATGGGATTTTACATAATTAGCCAGCAGTTATTAAATAAAACAAGAAAAATTATTATGTTTTCTGAAAGAGAAATGACTACATAGTGAATGTTTAAGTGTATTTCAAAATGTTCTCTGCTATAAAATTACTTCTCAGTTGCATTGCAAAATAACATGTTAAACCAAAAATGCTTTTTTATTTTTAAACCTTTTGAAAACTTACTTAAGACTCCATAGACTTGGAAGCTCCACCAGGTTTCCTCAGCAGCTCTGGGGGAAGTCATGGAAACTACAGAATGACAGCACCACATGATGTCACCAGCACTGAACTGAAATTGAGGCACTCTGGGAATAGGGATAATAACTTTGCCATCTCACCTGTTGTTTATGTGCAGCATCAATGCCTGTTAGCTGGAACCAGAACTGATGGGTTTCCTCTAATTCTGAGGAGGCTGGGAACTATCAGAGAGTCTACTGTGCTTCTGGGAACGGCTCCAAAGCCCAAGTGAAGTCAATGGATGTTTTTATGTTGCTTTAAATGGGCTTTGGAGCAAGCTGTAGTGGGCAGAGCTGCAGTCTCAGCCGGGTGATGCTGTGGAGTCTGACATGCAGCACAGAGCCGGTGGTGACAGGGTGGTGGCCTTGGGCTCACTGCAGTGCCAGCAGCACAACCTGGAGGCCATGGGATGGATTTGGTTTCCAGAATCGGAGAGTCTGATGGCTTAAAGAAACTCCCCATCAGATAAATCTTGAGCAAGCAACAAGCTTCTTGTTTAGGGAGTAGCTGTATTGGCAAGAGTTGGGGTGTTGTAATCTATGGCTGAACGTGAGTGCTTCTGCTCTGGGGTGTTTTTCTCCAGACAGAGCCATCCATCTCCTCTTTCTCTTCCTCTGTTTATTTCAGGGCTGCTCAAATAAGAGTTCAGATTTAAGCACATTTCAACCTTTAGCTCCTGTTGCTGGCATTGCAGCATTAACACGGATACATGGGTGTATGGAAACCAAATTCTGCATCAGTATCAGACTTGTGTCTGGATCTGAAAAACCCAGCTGGTCCCTGCTTCTTTAATCATGATACCAAACGCCAATGACCATCTGAGGCCTTTGAATTTCAGAACATAAACTCTAATCCTGCTCAGCTCAGGTGCAATCTGAACACAGCTATTATTTGCTACACCCTTCCATTTACGCCTTTGCAGCTAACTAGAGACTAGCAGACTGCCATAGCCGTGATAATACAGATAGAAACAGCAGTTCAAAACAAACTTATCTGAAATGCAGAAATGAACCAAAATTTGAGAAGTAATTTAAGATCGATGTCTGGAATAGTTCATCTCTAAAGGGCAAATGCACAGCCAGATTAACAACTGGCAGTGATTCCAAGTTACATATTGAGTAGGAGAGCTGCTCGTGCTTGGAGGAACTCATGGTGGAGTCAAACCCTTTAAATTCTTTCCATGAAGAAAAGTGGATGTATTCTTAGATGTACATGCAGAGTAATTGTAGAGATTAACTAAGCGCTGTCTGTTTCTGCATGGACAGGTTTCTGTTTAAAACTTAAGGATTAAAGGGCTGCATAGTCAAAAGGAATTGACAATAGCAATAGGTAAAAAAAGAATTTTGGCCCTTTGACTATAGTGCTTCACAACAGCTTTAAATGGGATCTATATCACTACTTAGTATATATTGTAAATATCCTTTAAAATATGATATTAAGGTTTGGGTTTGTTTTTTTTTTTTAATATTTTGTCATCAGTGAACTGAACTTTGCACCATCCTTTTTGCAAAGTATTGTGGCAACTAAATACAATGCAGCCAGTGTCACCCTGAATGGTGGGATGGGGAGGAGAATCAGGAAGAAAGTGTGGGTTGAGATAAGAAGAGTTAAAAATTGAAATAAAGTAGGCTAGAGTAATAATAACAATAATGGCTGTCCTGGCCACAGTCCCTCCCAGACTCCTGTACACCTGCTCCATAGCAGAGCATGAGACACTGCAAAGTCCTTGACTTACTCTAAGCCCTACCTAGCAACAACTGAAACATCAGTGTGTTATCAACATTACTGTTGTACTAAACCCAAAACACAGCTCTGTGGCAGCTCCTCAGGAGAAAATGAGCTCTATTGCTCCTGAAACCAGGGCAGCAAAGCAACATGCCAGGGAGCAGCTGGCTGTGGCAGACATGGTTGATGCAAGGGCACTGAACTCCATGCGTTGAATTACAGCCTAACGATCAGACACCAGCTTTTCCTGGTAGGCATTACTGCACGAGGTGATGGACAGCCCAAGTCAGGATAT
Source organism: Ifrita kowaldi (assembly GCA_013398055.1). NCBI lineage: Eukaryota > Metazoa > Chordata > Aves > Passeriformes > Cinclosomatidae > Ifrita > Ifrita kowaldi. Next base: position 178,509 of record VZRS01009001.1, on the reverse strand, counting down.
CAGTAAGGGTCCAGGTGGAGGAAACAAATTCTGGGATGTCTGTTGTATGATGCATGAGTGTTCAGCTTGGAGCAGAGCCACAATGCCTTCCCTATGGCCTCACCAGAAGGACTGGGGTGACCAGAATAGTTGCAGGTGACATTATTTCAAGCACAAATAAAACATGTTCGTGGACATTGTGAGGTTAGGAGATAAAATGGGAAAGAAGCAGAAGCATTTTGGAACGTGCCAGAGCACATCTTGCCTGCTTTGTCTGTTCCAGTTATGTGCAAGGTTATTTTTGCATCTCGCCTGCATTTGGTAGCTAATCTTTAATAAAGACGTGACCTGTTTGGAGATTGGCTTTTAGTAATGATATCTTGGAATGATTGTATGGGATCAGCTGTTCGTTGTCAATGTGTATTGTGAGTCAAAGTCATCTACTGATCAGAGCATTTTGATTTCTACCTGAAAGATTTTTATTTCTTTCTCCCCTCCCTGGAGGGAGGGATTTATTGCCCTTACTGATGCCATGATGATTTTTTGCCTTTTCTTTTAAACCCCTTTTATACCTTTTTACAACTTCTGTATTCTTAGTGGTTTTAGCCTACATTCTTGGCCTTGTTTGTTAAGCCAGGAGACAAAACATTTTAGAAGCTTCGTAGTTAGGGATCAGTGTGCCCCAGACCCCAAGATCCTCTCCAGAACATGTTTTGTAAACTAAGACAGAACCCTCCAGGGGAAGGTTCCTTGGGGAGGGGGGCTCACTCGAGCCTCTCATTGGGGAATCTTTGATAGATATGCTAATTAGTAACACCTATAATGTGATACCAGATCTTTTGGGGGTGTGCACTGCAGTGGGCATTGAGGTGCATTTGACCTGGATGTGGTGCACCTAAGGATCCTTAAAGTAAATACCAAGGTAAACTCCCTTTTTCCCTTCTAACTGTGTTTGCCTCTTGATTTTAAGACCAGGAAAAGGCATCATTACGAGTGCTGGTTGTGTGATTAAAGCATATGAGAGCTGCTGGACTATCATAGGTGTCTGCTTGTTTATCCTTCTAGCTGGCTTTAAGTTGATAGTAAGGCTGGTATTTCTCACTCCATTGCATAGCTGGGTGTAGAGGGCAGCTGGAGCACGTGGGGAAAGGGGGAGGCAAGAGATTGCAGTGGGGGTGTTGAGGAAGCAGGCGCTTCAGGATTGTCCCCTGGTTGTCGTCCAAAGGGCAAAGAATGTGGAGGAGGGGCTCTGTGCATCCCAGGGACACGTGGAACAGTTTAGGGTTGCACAGTAATTTAGGCTGGAAGGGATGTCTGGAGACCATCTGGTCTGAGCTCCTGCTCACAGTGAGGCCAAGTAGGTCAGGGGATCAGGGCTGTGTCCGGATGGGTTTTGAGCATTTGTAAGGATGGAGATTCCACCACCTCTCTGGACAGCTTCTTAGGACCCTGCAGGAGAGCAGTGACAGCCAATTAAATCCTTTTAAAGATCATGAATCGGGACACAAAAATGTATGAAATTTTTATTAACCTGACTGTTCTGTTGTTTTGCAAATTCATTTTAAAATAATTTGGGCTAGCTTTCTTTGTAGAATTTCAAACTCTGCATTACAGTCATAAGCTTTATGCTGAACTCTGCTTGTTTTCTTGCATTTATCCGTGCCTTGAAGCTTGAGCTTTAAATATTGTATCAAGGATAAAATTTTTAGGGCTGCCAGTGTTAGAAGGTACCTTAATTATCACTTCAGCTTTCTGCAGAGTCAGGCAGGTATCTGCCATCACTGCACATTCACTTCACAGGTTCAGAATTCNATATCACTACTTAGTATATATTGTAAATATCCTTTAAAATATGATATTAAGGTTTGGGTTTGTTTTTTTTTTTTAATATTTTGTCATCAGTGAACTGAACTTTGCACCATCCTTTTTGCAAAGTATTGTGGCAACTAAATACAATGCAGCCAGTGTCACCCTGAATGGTGGGATGGGGAGGAGAATCAGGAAGAAAGTGTGGGTTGAGATAAGAAGAGTTAAAAATTGAAATAAAGTAGGCTAGAGTAATAATAACAATAATGGCTGTCCTGGCCACAGTCCCTCCCAGACTCCTGTACACCTGCTCCATAGCAGAGCATGAGACACTGCAAAGTCCTTGACTTACTCTAAGCCCTACCTAGCAACAACTGAAACATCAGTGTGTTATCAACATTACTGCCGTACTAAACCCAAAACACAGCTCTGTGGCAGCTCCTAGGGAGAAAATGAGCTCTATTGCTCCTGAAACCAGGGCAGCAAAGCAACATGCCAGGGAGCAGCTGGCTGTGGCAGACATGGTTGATGCAAGGGCACTGAACTCCATGCGTTGAATTACAGCCTAACGATCAGACACCAGCTTTTCCTGGTAGGCATTACTGCACGAGGTGATGGACAGCCCAAGTCAGGATATCAGTAAGGGTCCAGGTGGAGGAAACAAATTCTGGGATGTCTGTTGTATGATGCATGAGTGTTCAGCTTGGAGCAGAGCCACAATGCCTTCCCTATGGCCTCACCAGAAGGACTGGGGTGACCAGAATAGTTGCAGGTGACATTATTTCAAGCACAAATAAAACATGTTCGTGGACATTGTGAGGTTAGGAGATAAAATGGGAAAGAAGCAGAAGCATTTTGGAACGTGCCAGAGCACATCTTGCCTGCTTTGTCTGTTCCAGTTATGTGCAAGGTTATTTTTGCATCTCGCCTGCATTTGGTAGCTAATCTTTAATAAAGACGTGACCTGTTTGGAGATTGGCTTTTAGTAATGATATCTTGGAATGATTGTATGGGATCAGCTGTTCGTTGTCAATGTGTATTGTGAGTCAAAGTCATCTACTGATCAGAGCATTTTGATTTCTACCTGAAAGATTTTTATTTCTTTCTCCCCTCCCTGGAGGGAGGGATTTATTGCCCTTACTGATGCCATGATGATTTTTTGCCTTTTCTTTTAAACCCCTTTTATACCTTTTTACAACTTCTGTATTCTTAGTGGTTTTAGCCTACATTCTTGGCCTTGTTTGTTAAGCCAGGAGACAAAACATTTTAGAAGCTTCGTAGTTAGGGATCAGTGTGCCCCAGACCCCAAGATCCTCTCCAGAACATGTTTTGTAAACTAAGACAGAACCCTCCAGGGGAAGGTTCCTTGGGGAGGGGGGCTCACTCGAGCCTCTCATTGGGGAATCTTTGATAGATATGCTAATTAGTAACACCTATAATGTGATACCAGATCTTTTGGGGGTGTGCACTGCAGTGGGCATTGAGGTGCATTTGACCTGGATGTGGTGCACCTAAGGATCCTTAAAGTAAATACCAAGGTAAAATCCCTTTTTCCCTTCTAACTGTGTTTGCCTCTTGATTTTAAGACCAGGAAAAGGCATCATTACGAGTGCTGGTTGTGTGATTAAAGCATATGAGAGCTGCTGGACTATCATAGGTGTCTGCTTGTTTATCCTTCTAGCTGGCTTTAAGTTGATAGTAAGGCTGGTATTTCTCACTCCATTGCATAGCTGGGTGTAGAGGGCAGCTGGAGCACGTGGGGAAAGGGGGAGGCAAGAGATTGCAGTGGGGGTGTTGAGGAAGCAGGCGCTTCAGGATTGTCCCCTGGTTGTCGTCCAAAGGGCAAAGAATGTGGAGGAGGGGCTCTGTGCATCCCAGGGACACGTGGAACAGTTTAGGGTTGCACAGTAATTTAGGCTGGAAGGGATGTCTGGAGACCATCTGGTCTGAGCTCCTGCTCACAGTGAGGCCAAGTAGGTCAGGGGATCAGGGCTGTGTCCGGATGGGTTTTGAGCATTTGTAAGGATGGAGATTCCACCACCTCTCTGGACAGCTTCTTAGGACCCTGCAGGAGAGCAGTGACAGCCAATTAAATCCTTTTAAAGATCATGAATCGGGACACAAAAATGTATGAAATTTTTATTAACCTGACTGTTCTGTTGTTTTGCAAATTCATTTTAAAATAATTTGGGCTAGCTTTCTTTGTAGAATTTCAAACTCTGCATTACAGTCATAAGCTTTATGCTGAACTCTGCTTGTTTTCTTGCATTTATCCGTGCCTTGAAGCTTGAGCTTTAAATATTGTATCAAGGATAAAATTTTTAGGGCTGCCAGTGTTAGAAGGTACCTTAATTATCACTTCAGCTTTCTGCAGAGTCAGGCAGGTATCTGCCATCACTGCACATTCACTTCACAGGTTCAGAATTCTCAAGGTTTTTTGATTTTTTTTTTCCCCCCTCCATTTTTTCCCTCCTCTTCTGAGTTACACTTCTGGGAGGAGAACTATGACTTCATGTATTTTACAAGCTTAGGTCTTAGGCATGCAGGAAACCATTAAAACCTCACCGAGGGGATACTTGTGAGCAACATGAATTAAAAGCTCTTGGTGTAGGACAGGCCTCTGTCCTGGCAGGCTTAGGGCTGGAGCAGAGGAATCTGGCATCACTGCACCCTGTTACTGAAACTTGTATAAATCGAGGTGGAAAAATACATGGCTCAAGGGAGTATGTGGAATCTTTTCTGGAAATTTCCCTTATGCTTTTTTGTATTGATAACCAAAGCACTGCTCCTGAAATCAATAGAAGATTACAGGGACTCAGTACATTTAATGAGCTCCAAAGGAACAGTTTGGGCTGTGATTACAGCTTCTTCTGCCTGAATCTGCATCGTACTTGGATTTTATTCCTGGTGATTTATAATGTTGGAGGGGAGGATGAGTATGGGAATTCATTAGTTTTTTTTCACAGATTTTTGTCTTGAGCTTATGTTAGCTCATACTTTTAGATGTTTACTTGTCCATGCTAGAATACAGATTTCTGGTTTTTAACTGCAGGATACAGAATGAAAAAAACGTCCCTCTTCTCCCTTTCCCACCTCAAAAAATAACCAAACCAAAAAAAAAACCCCAAACCCCAACAAACCCCCCACAAAAACCCAAACAAAAAACCTCCCCCAAGTTTAAAAAGTCCCTAAGATGGTGGTTGTCTTATGACCCTTATATCTTCCAGTGCTTTTCCCTGAAACCTGATTTCCGAGCAATATCACCCTAAAAAAGCCTTACTCTTGTATCTTTATAAAGTCAGATCTTTCAATGGATAACACAAAAGCCTATCTTACTGTTCAAAAAACTATTAAAGAAAATCTCAGAATTTCATCTGTTAGAGAAACAAAGTGATGCTTTTCCCCTGGAGGCCCTACAATGCCAATTCTAATTTATTGTGGAAAGAAGGAGTATTCCCCAGAATGTGTTCACTGTTNATGGACAGGTTTCTGTTTAAAACTTAAGGATTAAAGGGCTGCATAGTCAAAAGGAATTGACAATAGCCGTAGGTAAAAAAAGAGTTTTGGCCCTTTGACTATAGTGCTTCACAACAGCTTTAAATGGGATCTATATCACTACTTAGTATATATTGTAAATATCCTTTAAAATATGATATTAAGGTTTGGGTTTGTTTTTTTTTTTTAATATTTTGTCATCAGTGAACTGAACTTTGCACCATCCTTTTTGCAAAGTGTTGTGGCAACTAAATACAATGCAGCCAGTGTCACCCTGACTGGTGGGATGGGGAGGAGAATCAGGAAGAAAGTGTGGGTTGAGATAAGAAGAGTTAAAAATTGAAATAAAGTAGGCTAGAGTAATAATAACAATAATGGCTGTCCTGGCCACAGTCCCTCCCAGACTCCTGTACACCTGCTCCATAGCAGAGCATGAGACACTGCAAAGTCCTTGACTTACTCTAAGCCCTACCTAGCAACAACTGAAACATCAGTGTGTTATCAACATTACTGCCGTACTAAACCCAAAACACAGCTCTGTGGCAGCTCCTAGGGAGAAAATGAGCTCTATTGCTCCTGAAACCAGGGCAGCAAAGCAACATGCCAGGGAGCAGCTGGCTGTGGCAGACATGGTTGATGCAAGGGCACTGAACTCCATGCGTTGAATTACAGCCTAACGATCAGACACCAGCTTTTCCTGGTAGGCATTACTGCACGAGGTGATGGACAGCCCAAGTCAGGATATCAGTAAGGGTCCAGGTGGAGGAAACAAATTCTGGGATGTCTGTTGTATGATGCATGAGTGTTCAGCTTGGAGCAGAGCCACAATGCCTTCCCTATGGCCTCACCAGAAGGACTGGGGTGACCAGAATAGTTGCAGGTGACATTATTTCAAGCACAAATAAAACATGTTCGTGGACATTGTGAGGTTAGGAGATAAAATGGGAAAGAAGCAGAAGCATTTTGGAACGTGCCAGAGCACATCTTGCCTGCTTTGTCTGTTCCAGTTATGTGCAAGGTTATTTTTGCATCTCGCCTGCATTTGGTAGCTAATCTTTAATAAAGACGTGACCTGTTTGGAGATTGGCTTTTAGTAATGATATCTTGGAATGATTGTATGGGATCAGCTGTTCGTTGTCAATGTGTATTGTGAGTCAAAGTCATCTACTGATCAGAGCATTTTGATTTCTACCTGAAAGATTTTTATTTCTTTCTCCCCTCCCTGGAGGGAGGGATTTATTGCCCTTACTGATGCCATGATGATTTTTTGCCTTTTCTTTTAAACCCCTTTTATACCTTTTTACAACTTCTGTATTCTTAGTGGTTTTAGCCTACATTCTTGGCCTTGTTTGTTAAGCCAGGAGACAAAACATTTTAGAAGCTTCGTAGTTAGGGATCAGTGTGCCCCAGACCCCAAGATCCTCTCCAGAACATGTTTTGTAAACTAAGACAGAACCCTCCAGGGGAAGGTTCCTTGGGGAGGGGGGCTCACTCGAGCCTCTCATTGGGGAATCTTTGATAGATATGCTAATTAGTAACACCTATAATGTGATACCAGATCTTTTGGGGGTGTGCACTGCAGTGGGCATTGAGGTGCATTTGACCTGGATGTGGTGCACCTAAGGATCCTTAAAGTAAATACCAAGGTAAAATCCCTTTTTCCCTTCTAACTGTGTTTGCCTCTTGATTTTAAGACCAGGAAAAGGCATCATTACGAGTGCTGGTTGTGTGATTAAAGCATATGAGAGCTGCTGGACTATCATAGGTGTCTGCTTGTTTATCCTTCTAGCTGGCTTTAAGTTGATAGTAAGGCTGGTATTTCTCACTCCATTGCATAGCTGGGTGTAGAGGGCAGCTGGAGCACGTGGGGAAAGGGGGAGGCAAGAGATTGCAGTGGGGGTGTTGAGGAAGCAGGCGCTTCAGGATTGTCCCCTGGTTGTCGTCCAAAGGGCAAAGAATGTGGAGGAGGGGCTCTGTGCATCCCAGGGACACGTGGAACAGTTTAGGGTTGCACAGTAATTTAGGCTGGAAGGGATGTCTGGAGACCATCTGGTCTGAGCTCCTGCTCACAGTGAGGCCAAGTAGGTCAGGGGATCAGGGCTGTGTCCGGATGGGTTTTGAGCATTTGTAAGGATGGAGATTCCACCACCTCTCTGGACAGCTTCTTAGGACCCTGCAGGAGAGCAGTGACAGCCAATTAAATCCTTTTAAAGATCATGAATCGGGACACAAAAATGTATGAAATTTTTATTAACCTGACTGTTCTGTTGTTTTGCAAATTCATTTTAAAATAATTTGGGCTAGCTTTCTTTGTAGAATTTCAAACTCTGCATTACAGTCATAAGCTTTATGCTGAACTCTGCTTGTTTTCTTGCATTTATCCGTGCCTTGAAGCTTGAGCTTTAAATATTGTATCAAGGATAAAATTTTTAGGGCTGCCAGTGTTAGAAGGTACCTTAATTATCACTTCAGCTTTCTGCAGAGTCAGGCAGGTATCTGCCATCACTGCACATTCACTTCACAGGTTCAGAATTCTCAAGGTTTTTTGATTTTTTTTTCCCCCCTCCATTTTTTCCCTCCTCTTCTGAGTTACACTTCTGGGAGGAGAACTATGACTTCATGTATTTTACAAGCTTAGGTCTTAGGCATGCAGGAAACCATTAAAACCTCACCGAGGGGATACTTGTGAGCAACATGAATTAAAAGCTCTTGGTGTAGGACAGGCCTCTGTCCTGGCAGGCTTAGGGCTGGAGCAGAGGAATCTGGCATCACTGCACCCTGTTACTGAAACTTGTATAAATCGAGGTGGAAAAATACATGGCTCAAGGGAGTATGTGGAATCTTTTCTGGAAATTTCCCTTATGCTTTTTTGTATTGATAACCAAAGCACTGCTCCTGAAATCAATAGAAGATTACAGGGACTCAGTACATTTAATGAGCTCCAAAGGAACAGTTTGGGCTGTGATTACAGCTTCTGCTGCCTGAATCTGCATCGTACTTGGATTTTATTCCTGGTGATTTATAATGTTGGAGGGGAGGATGAGTATGGGAATTCATTAGTTTTTTTTCACAGATTTTTGTCTTGAGCTTATGTTAGCTCATACTTTTAGATGTTTACTTGTCCATGCTAGAATACAGATTTCTGGTTTTTAACTGCAGGATACAGAATGAAAAAAACGTCCCTCTTCTCCCTTTCCCACCTCAAAAAATAACCAAACCAAAAAAAAAACCCCAAACCCCAACAAACCCCCCACAAAAACCCAAACAAAAAACCTCCCCCAAGTTTAAAAAGTCCCTAAGATGGTGGTTGTCTTATGACCCTTATATCTTCCAGTGCTTTTCCCTGAAACCTGATTTCCGAGCAATATCACCCTAAAAAAGCCTTACTCTTGTATCTTTATAAAGTCAGATCTTTCAATGGATAACACAAAAGCCTATCTTACTGTTCAAAAAACTATTAAAGAAAATCTCAGAATTTCATCTGTTAGAGAAACAAAGTGATGCTTTTCCCCTGGAGGCCCTACAATGCCAATTCTAATTTATTGTGGAAAGAAGGAGTATTCCCCAGAATGTGTTCACTGTTTGTGAAGTAAAAGGTGTCAGCAGAGGGTGTGAAGATATCTTGGGGAGCAGAGTTTGCACAGAAGCAGATGATTTTATAGAGGAAGAGGAAAAACCTCTGGACGACTTTAACATGAGAGAGATGGATAGATGGGATTTGGAGATGTCACGCACAGCCTAGGGCACATCAGCTGTGCTCAGACTCTGGTTTCAGAAAGTTTGGTCCTCTAAACCCAACTCTTTCAAAGCCAAGCTTAGCTATGCCAAGCTCTGGCCTCCCCTGCACAGGGAGGGTGGTGTGAAGGAGGAGACCTCGAGGCTCCTTCAGAGCACGTGGGAAAGGGTTCCAGGCTGGAAGAGCTCTGCTGCAGAGCCCCTTGCCTGCAGCACAATTTAAATGCATGATTTCAGCTGATATCAATAATTTGGAAAGCTTATAGATTATTAACACAGGAATTTCCTGACAGTTACGTGTCATGTGGATATGGGAGCTTCATACACACTCTGCTTTTCCACAGCGTGCTGGGGTTTTTTTCTGGTCTTTTACAAGTTTAAAACACATAGTCTAGAGATGCCAGAGGATGCCTGGGGTTGTTCCTTTATGTTTTTGTCCAGAACACCACACCCTTCAGTACTGTGTGAGGGGTGGCTGGGAATTGCTGGATGGCCAGTGTGAGTTTTTGCAGTGATAACAGAAAGTGTTTTTGCATGAGGAGATGAGCCCCAGCCTGAGTGAGAGGAAGCAGATGGGCTGCAGGGATGTGCCTGCATCCTGCACCCAGGAATGCACGTGCTGGGTTAAGATGGCTAATAGAGGGGAAGAGGAGTGTCCCCTTCTGCCCCCTGATAAATCCATCGCTGTGCTGTCAGAAGTGGCTGCGAAATGGGAGCTCTGTGATTTTTGTCTGCAGAAATGGTCTGGTCACATTTATCTGTTCTCCTCTTTGCATATTGGCATATTCTTTCTGTGTGCGTATTTACCCAAAGTCTTTATTTCGAGTGTCGGACTAAAGGTTATATCTTTTTTTTTCCCTCTTTCACTCCTTTTTTTTTTTTTCTCTCTAGTCCCTCTGTTTCTAAAGATGTCAAGCTAAATAACTGATGATTTCTTCTGATGCCAGAAGGCCTTCATAATATGCATATTAGGGTTTAGTGTATTTTTCTTTCCTGCATCTCAGTGCTCTCAATTTGTATGCAGAGCCATCCTCTTACCATGAGCTCCTATGCCCAGAGCTGCGGATTATGTTCTTATCCAACATATGTACTCAGCCTGAAATGCTAAATCTCAGCTACTAGAGGAACAGAAAGATGTTATGGTTAAAGGAACTGTGTCAAAGCAACCAGTCAGATCAATCTATAAATCATTTTGTTTGAGAGGCAAGATGAAGATACACTTTGAATGTCTGTGGCCCCTGACCAGTACTAATTCATAAATTTAAATACTGCCATTCTGACTGTGAGGGATTAAACAAATACAGGTTTTAATTTAAAAGAATAAAAACCAGTTTTGTGACAGTGATGGAGGAGTCTCTGTGGATGCTGTTTCATAGAGGAAGGGCCAGATTTTGGTAACCTGTAGCATGGGGACTGTGGAAACAGCGTGGCAGTGGCATAGTGGGTTGTTCCCTCGCCCCTTCAGCCAGCCTTGCTGAGAGACCTGAAGCAGTTCCTGCAGGACCCGACCTGCTGATGTCCCTGTTCCATCCTGTCCTACTGCAGCAGCTCCTGTAGGAGAAGAGAGGGCAGAATAACTCACCTGGCTTTGTTGCTGCACCCATTTTTGCATCCATGGATAAACTGTAGGCTAATCTGGTTTCCAGTTTGTGAAACTGTACTTGAGGGAGAGAGGAGGAACACCTCTGAGGCAGCATCTTGTTGGAGGGTTGAAAGAAATTTCTAGGAAAGTGAAAAGATGAATCTTTTCCTCTTCTTTTCCCTCAGGAATTAAATACCAGATGATTTTTTTTTAATGGGCAATGTGTGGATGTTTTATTTATTAATCCTGTGCAAAAAAATACTGTAGAGGTTGGGTATTCAGAAGGTTTTAAAGGTAAAATAATAATTTGGATTATTGACAAACACTATTTTTATAGTTTTTGCTGTGATAGAGAAGCCTAAGAAGCTTCCCAGCAAATATTTCTATTCTCCAGAAGGAGCACTTCAGTCCCAAGCTTTCAGCCCTCTCTAAAGAAAAAAAAGAGGCAGGGGCAGTCAGTCAAGGAAAATTCAACAACTAACAGCCATTTGAAGTTATCTGCAAATAGTTGCAATTGTCTGAGATCTGTATTTTTCCAAGAATAAAATACTACCCCATTTTTGTCATTTATCCTCTCCAGTGTTTGTCCCCTTGCTATTGTTTCCTGGCCTCTTACCTCTCCAGCCCACTTCTTCCCTTTCTGCTTCACTTGTCATCCCTGAATCTCCTCCATCTGCACTTAAGCCTGCTCCAGTCCCTTTGGCTCACACCCAGCCTCTCACACACCCTCCTCACCTAAACTGTGTAACCTCATTTCTCAAGTATTTTGCTTTTAGCTTCTGTGTGAAGTCCTATTTCTCCAGTAAACATTTTGGGATTGCGTTTTGTGACAATCAAAGAAAAGGCTTCTCTGTACACACCATTTGCAGTCATTTAGCTCCATAGTTAACTTCCAGTGGAATGCTAAGTAGTCACAAAAAGACTGTGATTACATGAAAAGACTATTTTAGTGAAGATAGCTGTTATTCAGAGAGAGATCATATTTCTCAGGGAAAAAAGAGCCGATTACTGAGCTTTGTCACCTACACTGTGAATTCAAATGAACTTCATCTAAAGCAGTGTTGTTACTCTGATTTTTACCGAACCTGACTAAACCCAACCTCAGTCCCTGTGCCTTTCTGCTCAGCTGGCTGTAACTATGCTGGGTTCCAGAACCTTGTCCCGGTTGCAGTTCATAGAATCACGATGTGGTTGAGGTTGGAAAGGACCTCTGGAGGTCCAACACCCTGGCTCAGGCAGGGTCACCAGAGCTGGATGCCCAGGGCTGTGTGCAGACAGCTTTTGAATGTCCCTTAGCAGGGATCTCCATAACCTCTTCGGGCTGGCCCTGCACCACCAGCAGCTGGCTCTGGGATAGCAGCACAGAATCAACATGCACCTTGATATAGATACACTACTGTAAAATAGAAATAGGTTTATTTATGAACTTTTCCCCCCCAAACTAAAAATTATTACCGCCTTAGAAATACGTGGTTGGTTGTCTTAAAAATATTGTGCTATAATCTTAGAAGAATGGGGGCTCCAAGCCTTTGTGAATTGATTTTTATTCTCCCCCCACTACCTGCACCTTCTCATGTGAAACATTTAATGCAAGTTTGTTTGGGTTTTTTTGCCTGTCTGAATCATATATGTTTCTTCCATTTATCATACTCTAAGCTTTCTGGTAGATAAATTGGTCCTCCTGTACACCACGACAGGTTGATGGCCCATAAAATAGATTTTCTAGGACTATTGCTATGGTTCTGTGATTTATACCAAGGCCCTCCCTAAGTTCTAAACCCACAATTACTAACAATAGTGGGGCTCCCACACGACATAGAGGAGTTTAATCGATCCCATTATTAGCAGACAGGGATGCTTTCCCTGGAAGGTAAATGACCTTGCTTGTGAATATCACTGTTTTAAGTTCTTACAGTTTTTGCTAGAAAACTAGTCACTCTGTCACTTTGTGAAAGCAAATAAACAGTGGACTAAAACCACAACAGCACATTTTGGGAAGGTTATCTTCAGAGTTCCATCCATGGATGGAAAGCTAGGAGCAGGCTCTGATATCCAAGGAATTGAGTGGCAACTGTAAGCTGCAGCTGGGGATGGTGGGAGACCCCTTCAAGAGGGGTGTCCTGCTGAGGGCACAGTTCTGGTGGCTTCTGGAGCGTGGGGACCTTGAGCAGGTGGTGCAGCTGGGCAGGTGGCTCTGGAAGCGTGCTGAGTGGCACGTGGGTCACGGGGCAGCAGAGAGGGGCCGAGCTGTGGAGGTGAAGCAGGGACATGTGCTAGGGGCAAACGAGCAAGCCTCAGGTGGCTCTGCAGATGTTTCCTCTTCTTCCTTGCAGAAATTCTGTCAAGACACATTCACGTGACTTCAGAAGTCTTCCTTGATTTCTGGGTGTCTGATAGCCAGAGCAGGTTGGATACTGCTCCTAGGAGCTTCTAGGCTTTCCTAAGCAGCAGGTCCAACCTGCTGAGAGTGCTGAAAATGCTGTGCAGGTGCAGAACTTAGAGTTAAGAGAAGAGTGTTGCCTTTATGCTTCTGAACGTGTTAGGAAGAACTGCAAATGACTTCAGAGACATCTGTCTGTGTGTTTCTGCACAGACCTAGCAGTTTGGTTTCCTTAATGTCACACTAACATGATTGGAGGTGGAGCAGCAAGGCAGGAGCCTCCAAATTTGTGAAGGAAGGATGCTGGGTCTGCTGCCTTTCATGTCTTGTAACACATTTCCTGGATGATCTTTGTTAATGGGGGACAAGGACAGACAGTAAAGAATGGCCAAAATTTTGATGAAGACCAGATCACTTTTAACTGTGGGAGTTCAATTGCCTTCTGGCCATCTCTAGAAATGATTTGTCATTAAGTAAGACTGTACATCTCAGCTGTCACTTGAAATAGGGTCTGGAACTGAAATACATTCAAAGTATTTCCCATTATTAAGCAAATGAAGTGACCTGAAATGGAAGCATTCACTTGGTCAGCAAACCAGTTACTAATATGAGACCTTGCTTGACTTCATCTTAGTAAACTGCAGTCCTGCACTGGAAGTGGTTACTTTTAGGTTTTTACTTCAGTAAAGACAGATAGGAGTTTCTGCTGAAGTGGAAGCATCTCTGCAGATTAGCATGGGACAAAGAATAATTAAATCCTGGCACCTAAAGAAGCTGAGGGGAAGAGAGTATCCATGCTGGTGTTCAATACTTGCTCATGTCTATCTCATTTCCACAGGATAATGAAAATTAACGATGCAGTATTTTGTATTTTGATGATTCCGTATCTGTGTTTAGTTGCAGTTTGTAAAACTGCAGGTTGTAAACCTGTCATGATTATGCAATGAATATTCTGAGTTTATTTTCTGTTTTGTTGTGGTTTATAACTATAGATTAACATGTCCTTTTTAGATAGCTTACAGCTGGGTATCCTGCCCATGGCACACCTAATGCACTTGCAGAAAGGGGAAAAAGATCCAGGAGAGAAAATTGCTGCATGTTCTGATCACAGGAATGAGCAATTTACTGAATACAGACTAAATTTCAGTCATAAGTAATGCATTAACATTGGTATTACACCATCAGCATTGCCCTTCTGCCCTTAGTATAACTAAAGAAAGTTCACCTTTTAAATTGTATTCAGATTTATAATTGAGCACTTTGAGTGATGGGTTCATCTAATGCAAGCAAAAGGAAGTGATTTACAATGTCTGTCAGTAGAACATTGTTATGTGAGGAGAGATTAACAATCATAATTTCAGACTCAACAGTATTTAGAATTCTGAATTGTGTGTTTTAATGCAAATGCTCTGTCTTTAAATACTGTGCTCTGCCTTAATTAGGTAAAATAACCCTTCCTTGCTTGGGTAGTCCCCTGAATTAGTGACCAGCCTAATGCCCTCAGGATCATGCTTTTGCATTGTTCAATCTATTCCGAGCGCACAAAGTGAAAGAAAAAAAGAAGAAACTGGTCCCTTACATATGGAGCACGAGAGGCATGGGCTTCAGATCTAAACTCCTCTGGATTCCTTTCCAGTCTTCCATTTTAAGAGGAACCTGATAGGCATCAGCGGGCTCAGATCAGACTTTGCCTGGCTGAGCAGCTTCCACACCTCGCTCTTTGGGAATTTCTGCACTGCAGAGGTGGTGTCAGTGGAGAGTTAGCTGATGCCATGGTGATTTTTTGCCTTTTCTTTTGTACCGCTTTTATACCCTTTTACAACTTCTGTATTCTTAGTGGTTTTAGCCTACATTCTTGGACTTGTTTGTCAAATCAGGAGACCCAACATTTTAGAAGCTTCGTAGTCAGGGATCAGTGTGCCTCAGACCCCAAGGTCCTCTCCAGAACATGTTTTGTAAACTAAGATAGAACCATCCAGGGGAAGGTTCCTTGGGGAGGGGGGCTCACTCGAGCCTCTCATTGGGGAATTTATGATAGCTATGCTGATTAGTAACACCTATAATGTGATACCAGATCTTTTGGGGGTGTGCATTGTGGTGTGCATTGTGGTGTGCATTGCGGTGCATTCGACCTGGGCGTGGTGCACCTAAGGATCCTTAAAATAAATACCAAGGTAAAATCCCGTTTTCCCTTCTAACTGTGTTTGACTCTTGATTTTAAGACCAAGAAGAGGCATCATAACCAAAGCAGCACCAGTGTGACCCAGTGCACTGCTGACACAATGAACAGAGGACACTCAGGCAAGGGGGTGAGATCTGGGACTGGTCCCCTGTGCTCGCAGCAGTAGCCCGCTGGTGCTTTGGCTGGATGGGCCTGCAGTGCAGTTGTGATACCTGATTACATCTCAGGTACTTGTGCATAAACTGCTTTTAATGTAATCAGGTCAGCTACCAGCAGCAGCAGAGCTGTGGGGCTGCAGCTGCTGAGCGCGCAGCCGAGGCGCGGCCTGTGCCGATGTTTCCATGGCTCCACAGCTCGCGGGCACAGGGCCAAGCTCCCTGCCACGTGTGTAATCCTGTTAAACTGAGTGGGACCACTTCCACGAGGGCAGAGCAGCAGCATCAGACTGTGAAGCATAACCATATTAAAATTGCTTGGCAGTGGAGTGCAGCTGCGTTTGCAGGAGGAGCGCCTGGGAGCGATGGATAACTGGCCCACGCTGGCACCAGGTCCTCCCCTCACACAAGGACAAACTGCTTCCTGAGGCTTGGCCACTGCAGCTGAGGCCTCTGTCTGGGATGAGATATACCTCACGTTATCCATTAAAAAGATGTGTATAGCCTGGGCATGAGCTGTATATTTTGCTGTATACTCAGTGGAGAGGAGTGGATTATACATCCCAGATGTTTCGTATTGGTCCTTCCCCTCCAGACCCGGTCATCTCTGTCCAGACAGCATGAATCCAACTTGCACAGACCAGGTGCCCCAATTTTGAAGAGTTTCAGCTGGGGATGAAAGAAATCCAGTGAGGAAACACCAGGTTTTCTGGCAGGAGCCAGCCCCCATGCCCAGGAGCCTCTTCCTTCATGGCTTGGGTTGTCCTGTGATGGTTTTTCTTGTCCATGTGACAGCACAGGCAGAGGGATTTGGAGACAACAGATATCAAATAAAATGCAGCATTGAAAACTACCTGGCATCCTTGAATATTAAGATTCAAATGAAATTTCATTTAAAAGTTGTTTGTAAATTATATGGAAAAGTGAGTGGTACAGTCTTTCTAGCAGTGCATGGAAAGATCTTTTGAGGGGGTTTGTGCTTCAAAAAATAATGATGTTTTGAGAACTGACAACTTTAAACTTTCGCATACTTCAGAGCAGATATTACAAGCAGTATCTCTAGTAATTATTAGACATCACAATGAAACCTGCCTGGCCTCTGGTTCCACTATAATTTTGAAACTCCCATTAGACTCTTCGGATGCTATAACTGAAGTTCATATCTCTTAAATGCACCTTTCAGGCTGCATACGATTTTATGGTGCAAAAAGCACAGGAATTTCAGTATCTCGTGTTCATGAAAGCTTCTGGGTAATTTCAGCAGTTTCGAATGAAGTAATTTGGACTACGGTTTTCAAAGCTCTGAGAGAGATTTGGAAGACCATTAATGTGAGGTGAATATTAAAGCATCAAACCTGTGTTTTAAGTCCAGAATTGATTTCAGCTGCCATTACAGAGTTAGGATTTGACCCTGAAGTCTTAGTGATGAAACTAGCGTGAAATCTAGTCAGTTCTCTTTCCCTTTGTCATGGTGTAGGTTAAGCCAAGAAAGCGTGGATGAAATAAAGAAATATTTATGAGAGACCTTCCACTTGCTGTTTTGGAGATAGAGAAGAGTTTGTCTTTTAGGGTGCATTCAAAGCCATGTGATTATTCAGCTCTGACTACAGGAAATATCACCTGTGTTGGATCCTCAGTGTCACAGACAAATGCATAACGCTTGGAATATAGTCCATCATTACCTTACCAAAGGAGGTAATTTATTCCATCAGCCTCCAGCTTTTGGATCTCCACAGACTGCAGAGGTTTTCCAGATTGTTTGTGTTGGTTATTGTATTTCTGTCTGTAGACTCCTTGTATTAATCTCCATAGAGGTAGCTAAGAAAATGTCACTAATTTTGGCAAGCGCTTGGTTAGATGTCTTGGAAATCTTTTATTTTGTGTTATCCAATCCATGAAAAGTGCTGCGGGAGGTGGCACAGAGATCTCATGTTAAGCTGAAGGACAAACAATAGCATTGTTTCCTTTTACACTTAATCTGCTTATCAAAAATGACTTAGACAAGATTCATTTGCAAAGCATCCTCCCCACAAGTTGAATATTAACACCAGAAGTCAAGTCAGCCTAAAAGCACTTTCTTTTTCATTGATGTATCTACCTGGATGCTACTTACACAGTGAACCCACATTGTTTCACTTTGTATACTTTGCTGGATTCCGTTTAGGAGTTTGGATTTTTTTACTTGATTCTCATGGTCTAACACGGTGTTGTGGTTGTTCTTTTAAACAGAAGAAAAAGGTGGGGGTTTGGGGATTTCTTTGGTTATTTGAGTATATTTTTTATTTTTGTTTTTCTTTTTTGTCGTATTTCTTGTGCGTTCTTTAAATGTAATATTCCTAAAATATTTGTGTTCACATCAGGTTCCATAATACTTTTCCTATTCTCTTTGTTATTGTTACTAATGTTTTACACAAAACCGAATTGGTATGCACCCTTTGAAAGGCTGAAATTTGTCTTTGAAGTGTAGTGTGATACAGACTTGACAGCTCTTTGAAACAAGCAAGGCTGGAGATGTGGTTTGCAGAAATCCTCCTGGATACAACCCATTTCTGGTGCCTGAGTTTCAGGGAACTGGGTCAGCAGATTGTGCTAGTGGATAAAATACGTGGTTAGGATTGCTCGCTTGCTTTGGTTTTTGAGGATGGATCAGATTTGTGTTTCTTCTCTCTCTTTTTGTCACAGGTAATTCCATAATCTAGATTTTTGGTTGAGGTGTCCTATTCTCTTTCAAATCAGGATAATACATTGGTTTTATTTCAAGTTGTTCTTACTCTATGTATTCCTATTATTCATACCATACCGCAAGCCTTACACATAAAATAGTATGAGTAGGGAAAACAAAAGCTCACACACTGCCTGATAATTAGGCATACATCAAGACCCATAAACTGTGGAGTTTTTTAAGTCATACCTGAATCCTATGGTAATATGATTTCAAACAAATATTTCTTGAATAAACTGGGTGCCTAGGAGTGGCTTTTCTCTTTCCAAAACTGAATAATACCAGCAGTACGTGATAATAGTTAATACCCATGGGAATATTTCCATTTCAGCTGCCAATCTCCCCCTGCTTTACACAAAAGTGTAAGGAGCTTTTCTTGCTGGGTTTATAGGAGGGAGTTTGCTGTGCCACACACACCTCACAGATGGTTATGATTTCTACAGCCGTCACTCAATTGGGCTTGATCGTAATTTAGCCCGTGGGAATCCTTCTCACTTATGTTGCTCTTCCCTTTATTAACATAAAAAAAAAAAAAAATCAAGAAGTGGGTAACCAGCACCAAAGGCTCTTTTCTATGGAAAGGTAGAATTTCCCTCCTGCAGTGTGCCCCTGCCCCGGACCATCACCACACCTCTGTGCAGACACAGCTTTATTTGGTTGCCAGCGCAGCGAAACCTGGACTTTCCTTAGCAGGTGTGGGTGAAACACTTCCTCTGACCCTCTCACTGCGCCTCTGCTGGGGCTGCTACTCCTTTTACAGCTCCCCTGGTTTTTAGGGATGAGCCTCCCAGCCAGGCTTATCTACTGCCACAAGAAGGCAGCAACATTTGCTCTCTAATGCCCTTGGAGCTGGATTAAGTAGGAACCTATAAAAGAGGCCGTATATCACTTTGCAGTACCTTGAAGCCATTTATTCCTATTAACGTAACTTTTTTGGCATCAACTTATTTTCACTCGCTAAGATCATTATCAAAATGCAGTGAAATTAATTCAGAAAAGAATATGCAAAGGAAATAAAAATATGCTAATCCCAGGGAATTACTTTTTCATGGCTCA
Organism: Ifrita kowaldi; assembly: GCA_013398055.1. Classification (NCBI taxonomy): domain Eukaryota; kingdom Metazoa; phylum Chordata; class Aves; order Passeriformes; family Cinclosomatidae; genus Ifrita; species Ifrita kowaldi. Next base: position 159,417 of record VZRS01009001.1, on the reverse strand, counting down.
AATAAAAGCAGCTTCCTTCTCTTTCTTTTTCTGCCTTTCTGCTTTTTATTTCACTTTTATGACTGCAATTTGAAATCTTAGGCCCTCGTTTTTACAGAGTGTAAGAACAGCTTACACGTTTCACTGGCACATGCAGAGGTCTTAATGTGACTATATCTTCACCTTGTCAGAGAGGTATTAAGGGACTTGTGACAGATGTTCTGGTTCTACCAGAACGAAATTTTAAGCAGGGTGCAAGTGAATATGACATGGATATTGTAACTGGTTTATGCCTGGTTTATGCCCCTTCTTTTTTTCATTTTTTTTTTCTTCCCCTTAAACTTCTTTCCCCTCTTTCTTCAGAAATCAGAAAAGGTTTGTAATTAGCTGGGCAAGTTAGTGTTTAATCTCCTGATTTCCACCAGTTGTAAGTGCTGGGGTTTGTAAATACAAGTGAAGCTTTGGACCAGTAACACTCTCTGAATTGGAAAAATAAGAAAAATCAAGGAAATATCTCAGATTGTAATCTGAATAGTGTATGGGACTCCTATAAAACCTCAGAGTAGATAGTTGGAGTTTCATGACTTCTGAGACTGCTGATGTATTTAGAACACTTTATTGCTCTGTGGAGCACCAGCAAAATCTGATTTCAGCTTCAGGAGAGGGGCATCTGTGATTCCTGTTCTGCAAAACCCAAACCCTGTTACTGTGAGGGACCATATTGTAAGTCAGTGCCAAATTAATTTCATTCCCCTTGTGTTTACATGTTGAGTGAGTGAGAGCAAACATTTCAGCACCTTGGAATTCTTCTAGTTACTTGCCATTTAATGCTCTTATCAGACAAACTGTAAATAAGAGTGTAATTAATTATTCTCTACTTACATGACAAGTTGGATATAAGTTCCATCCCCCCGGGAGTCTATTATTTACCTGATAGTGAGGGCAAATTACTGCAGGGTTATCTGGAGGCTGCCTGGAAGATGAACATGAGTTTTGTGTTCAGTTGTTTGTACATCCTTCCCAACATGAGAGCCAGATTTCACTTAGGACCCCCACAAAGAAGGAAGAATTTAGGAGACACCAGCTCTTACAATTGCAGCTGGCTCGTTTTCACTTGCCTGAAAGAATCAACATATGGCAAATTCTTTATTCCTAACTAAATTTTCTCCACAAGAAAGCTGCCACATTGTTAATTCTGGAGACAAAATCGCAGTGCTTATCCACACTAAAGGTGCCACTGAAAGCAATGCCAGCTCCACGTGTTGCAGTTCTTTCCCAGAAGCACTTTCTTGGGGTGAATCTGTACTTTGTGTCCATGGTAAGACCCTCTGCTTCCTCCTGCTGTAACCCCTGGGTATGGAGTGCTCTCAGGGCCAGGGACTGCGTTATGTTCTTGCTTGGGTCATTCATGGTGTATGTAAGAAACATCAGTAAATCTGTTTTTCTTTTCCAACAGCAGTAGAACTGCAGTCTTGTGTTTTCTGTTCCCTGGTTCTGGCCCTCTCTTCTTTCTGATGTTTAAAAAAAAAAAAATTGGGCAGAAAATTTAAGTGTTGCTAAGTGTGAAAAGTCCTCCAAAATGTGAGACAGGAGAGGCGTGAAGGCATTTGCAGAAGAAGAAAAGAGGGAATGGTCTAATAAACCTTTTGCTTTGTCATTTTCATCCTTTTGCCTTGAATTTTTTATGCACCTTTCAAAGCAAAGATCTAATGCATGAATAGGTACAAAAATATCTCTCCCCTCCCTGCCCCAACTGTAATTTGGGGGGAGGGAATTCATAATTTTAAGTGAATTTCTCCTGCAGTACTGCAAACTAGAAGGGATTATATGGAGACCATAGAAACCTTAATTAGAAACCTCATTAATAACTACTGTAATGTTAACAAATGCTTTAGGATGACCCAAGTGTTAAATAAGTAAACCTTTGTACAAAACTTTTCCCCAGTGCAGTCGATTGCAGCATTAGCATTGACCTCACAAGAGGTGAGACTGAACGCTGGAGCTTCTCAGTATGCAATCAATGTAATTCAAGGTTGTGTGACATAATGATTTTTCTTATCTTCCTCCAGCTATTCTGTCTGTTTTGTAATTACCTACTGCTTCTCCAGGCACTGGAAACAAGATCGTACTTCTAATAGATATTGAGAGATTTGGGGCTTTTCTTAACAGAATATAGAAAGACACTTAACATGTTAATAGCACACTGTGATCTGAAAACACTCCTTTTTTTTAGAAATCGAGTTCACAGTTAAATCTCTGAAAGTGTTTCCATTTTGTTCAGTTGGGCTTCATTTAAAAAAAAGAAATCTTGCAAAGAGTAAGATTGGCTCCTTAGTGGAATTATCGTTTTGGGTTTCATTTGTAAAGGAAGGAGAATCCTTGACCACCTTACTGATGTCTAATGTGCCCTGTTGGAGATGGTCTCTGAGACTGAAAGGCAGTTATTGTGCATCTAGTTCTGTCCACTTCTGCTCTTCCTGATTATCCATAATTTACAGCACAAGTATGGCTTGGTGGGGCAGGCTCTCTCAGGACCAGCTGGTGTGGTAAAGACACCTTCTCCACTCCAACACTATCATTTTTTTAGCTCTTTCTCTTCACATAAATTGGATATTCACGTTAGTGTACAGAACCAGTTTTCTGTGGTCTTCTGTCTGGATAAATTTTTCCTGGCTGATTGTCTCAGCACTATGTTAAATATTAGCCATACCAAAGAAGAAAAAAAAGGACAAAAAAAGGCAAATATATAAATCTGAATGCTGCTTGAAAGGGAAGAGGTAAATGAAGTAGAAGAAAGGCTTTACAGATTAGAAATAGACTAAAGAAAAGCAGCTTAATTCAGTAACCAATTGCCCAAAGCCAATTTTAACCATGAAGAGGTTTGTCGTTTCAGCTTAGAATAAAATTGGGGGAAAAGAAACCAAAAACAAACCCAAAAATGAAATGGTTTAGCCTTTCAAGGTGAGGAGAGAGCTGTGAGACAGGAGCAGACCAACACATTTGCACAGCACCAGTAGCAGGAAGCAGCCAGAATAGCATTTCTCATTTACCTGTGTGCCAGGGCGTGATCCTGACTACAGCTTTCCAGGTTTGTGGAAATTGGTCCTCAAATGTCATTGCAATTCAATTGGAGACAGCTGTCTTAATTTCCTCCTGTGCAAATCTCATTTTCTATGAAGGACACAGCCAGAGAGGGCCAAAAGCAGCATCCCTCAGGTAACAGCCCTGTGTTCAGCATGCTGAGCTCTGTACTCAAGAGTTTACCCTGAGAGAAATTGTGGTTTGAACCAGCAGCACCAACAGGGACGTGACAACAGCCTTTATTATTATTTAAGGATGTGATTTTAATAGTAATTCCACAAAATGAAATTTTGGAAGAGTGAAGGGAATGTTTTACACAGGAAAGGGAAAGCTGCTGAATGGAAATGCTAAATTCCCATCAACCCTTTGGCAGTAAAAGGACATCATAGAAGCTTCAAAGTTCTCTGTTATTGTGTATGAATTTGCATAAACCTCTCATCCCAGAAATGAAAATACCAAGTGCCTCAAGCCACAAACTACTCTGTGTGTTCCTGATTTCACTGTGACAAAGAAGCGTTGGAAATCTCAAGGAGATGAGTGCTCTCCAGGGACTCCACTCTGATTTCCTTTAGAAGTTGGCACAGCATAGGTGTAAAATGGCTTCAGATGAAATGATTCACGAAGTAATTAAAAAAAACCCAAACCAGCCTGGTGAATGAGGTGTCTTCAAACCATAGTCCTGTGATGTAGATGAGAATTTCATCAATATTCAGCAGCAGATTTTATGTCTTGCATTTTTCTGGGGTTAGCTCATGGACTCCTTGACCTTCACTCTCATACTTCAGGGACTGAGTACTCCCCTTCTCTTTGCACTGCAGTTGGCTCTTTGAGTTACACCAGTTTGTCCTTTCTCTGTCCACTGAACAGCTTTCAGCTTCTTGTGAAGGTCAGGAATATGAAGAGGATTGCAATAAAATAGCATTGTTCCAAAATGTGCTTTTTTATTAGCATTAAATCTGGGAGCAGCTGCTAAGGGGAAAGGATCATAAACATTATTGGACACTTTTAATTACAGTAAAAGACAGTTCCAGGTTGTGTTATCCTATCATCATTTGTATTCAGCTTGAATCTTTATAGGGTAAAACTGTAATACTGAGTTCTGTCAATACAGTATTCCTGAAATCATATGCCTATGGAAGCCAGATCCTGTTTGCTTTCAAAGCCAGGTAGACCTATCAACAGAAACATCAAGTAAGTTAAGTGAAGGGAGTGTGACACTTGCTTTTTTTGGCATGAAGTGAACAATGCCAATGACTATAATTTACAGTCTATAAATATTCATGAGGAAAAGCTTCGTTTCTGTGACACATACTGGAACTAGGTTGTTTTGTTGAATTTTTGCATCAAACTCTGGGGAAATTCAGATAAGGTAAGACTAAAAAAAGAGTAAATACACTCAGCCAAAATGGGTTTGTCTGTGATTTCTCTCAGTATGGCATCTGTTCGCATTCCTTGAGTCAGAGCCTGGGGTTTAAACACTAACTTGACTTGTGTTTAAACTGCTGAAGTGACAAGCCTGGACTCCAGTTCTACTGACCCAGTTCTCTCTTCTGAAGATCTCCTTTCTCTGCAGAGTGAGTGATATGTTTGTGACAGGGCAAGCCTGTGCTCCACTCCTTACGTGATCAGAATTAGCCAGTATGTTTTGTATGTTTTAATTTTCAAGCCACTTGCAACATGTTGTCGTGGGTTTTTTGGGTGTGGGAATTTTTTTTGTTGTTTGTTTTTTCTGCTCTGCTATGTACATTTATCTTAGACTGACTTACTTCTCAGCATCACCAGTACTTATCTACCACTGCACAGACTGATTTCTCATGCACAAAACAAACAAAAAGTAAGGTTGGTGGAGTTCCTGATGGAGTGAAATCCGGCAGCTGGAAATTTGCAGCTATATGGGATGTGAGATAAATGAAGAGAATTGACTCCGGAGTTATTCCTAAGAAGGAGTGGTCCAAAATTGTGTTGGTTGCTCTGCTCCCTTGGGCTCCACTCACTTAATCTCCGCCCAAAGGTCAGCACTCTTCATACGGCAATCAGCCAACCTGTTCACCAGCAGACATAGGTCTGTGTGGGCTATTTGCACCCCACTGCAGGGATTCTGCTACAGGGTTTTATTTTGGGGGCAGACAACCTCAGATGCAGATACAACAACCTGGGCACAAATGACCACACTGCCTGCTTCCATGGCACACGTGGAGTGGGATCACATCTCACTGTCAGAAGTACCAAAGTGCAAATCCTGGTCCCCACCTTGGCTTCCTCTGATCAATCCTGTATTACATGTTAATGACTTTGTCCAGATGGAAAGTGTGATGGTTTTACTGAAGGATGCTCATGGATAAACTGGAGCAGTGTTGGTGACTTTGACTGAGGTGCATGTAATTCTGTTTTCCCTGTGGTTAGTACCTTCCCACTTTCAGAGAGGTGATGGAAAGGGGCCTCAGCAAATTCATCTGTTTAAAGGAGTATTTTGGAAAAGATCTGGCTGCAACTTATAAGAGCTTTTTCTATATCTTGATTAAAAGCATTTCCAAGGGCAGCTACAAGGAAAGCAAAAACACTGGTTGCCTGGTACTGGTTTTAATTTATCAGAAAAAAGAGGAAAAGTCAAGTAATTAGGAAGAGAAGCTCTTGTCTAATCATGCCCATGTCTACAAAGGATTGGCACTGCTGCTTACAAGAGATCCTGTTCTGACAACCCTGTGCTGCCAAACCTGTCGGCAAGCTTTTGGATCTTTTTTTATTCAGATGCTGGATCATCTCAGGTGTGCTCAATCCAGTTCCCAACTACCTTGTTATTCTGCAGCCCTGCATATCCTGCAAGCCAGGCCACATCCCCGCTGCCCAGTGCCACTGTGTTGGTGAGGTGGGAACACTGAACTGGTATAATTTCATTGTGGAATTCAGTAGGAACCCAGAGTGAACTTCTCTCCTATAAATCCCCAGTAATGTCACCACTGGCTTGGTGCAGTTAGGATTTAAAGATACATTCTCCATGTTTGTAGGGTGGTTTGTCAAAATCACTTACCCTTTTTAGATTCTGGCTCTCAGAAGGAACTTGTCTGGAGTCCTGGAGTAGGGACAGCTTTAGGAGCTGGTGATGTGGTTGACAATCATAACAAGATGATCTACAAGTGATACACATTTTTTTATTTCTTGACAATTATTACATCTTGGTGAAACCAGCAAGACGTTTAACTTAGAAGAGGGAATGGCTGACAGAAAATTACTCTTGGATACACCAGATAATAGACCAACTTCAGCATTATTTGTTAGTTTCATTCCTTTTTATTTTCCATGGGTCTGGTTATATCTACCTCACCTGTTGAGCGCAGGTGCATTTTTGTGTCAAAGCCCAGCTTTATTCACGCAGTTTATTTGCTTATGCAGAAGCACAGAGTTAGGAGGGGCCTGGGCTGAGCTCCTGTGCTCACTGAAGGCAGAGAGCCAAACCCATCCCGATGCACAGCTCGAGCCACCTCTGCCTTCTGTCGGTGGGCACAGTGGGCCGGGAGCGAAGGTGCAAGTGGGGACAAGCACTGCCTTGTGAGGGAGGCATTGTCTGAATGCCAGGCTCATCCTCTGGTCTTTCTGGAAGGGGACCTTCCCCCTCTTGTCCTCAGGTGGTCCTGATCATCCTCTGCCAGACAGAGGGCACTGCAGTGAGGTGGGAGATGGTCATCAGGGACATGGTGGGATCTGGCAGACAGTTCTACTGCTTCAAAAATAGGATTTTTAGGTTATTAAATTTAAATGTTACCAGCTGTCTTCCATGCTCTCCCAAATCAGTGTTACAAATTTAAAGACAGTCTTTTAGCTCTTGTGCCTCTTGGCAAGAATTAGCTGGGGAATTTCCTAAGGGGGAGTGACACAGGGAAGGTGAGCCAGGAGGGAAACTGGATCTTCGTGCTATTCCTAAGCTAAAATCTGCTGAAGTAAATAAAAGCTCTCTGTGGACTTAAAAGTGTTCAGTCAGGAAGTGCGAGTGCATTTGTACATGGAGAAGCAAAAAAGAGGTGAACAATCTGCTTGTGTCAGCTCTGCTCATCCTGAAGATACATTCATGGCTTTGGCTTCTTCTTTTTTTTTTTTTTTTTCCCTCTAACAAGAATATATGTCCTGAGAGTGACTCAAAGAAAGGATTATTATTTTATCTGGAAATTTTTGTTCTGGGTTTGTTAGAAAGCCCACTGAAATGTAAAAAAATCATCCATCTCATTTCATTTCTCTATTAGCATCCAGACTCCACGCTGAGGTCATTAGTATCTCAGGTGTATTACCTCACCACAGTCTGTTGCTATGGAAATGGCTCCAAGCATTTTCAGTGTCTTGGCTGTACACTGCCCATGCATCTTGGCAAGAAGGGTCGCATGCAAGGGAGCAAAGAGTAGTTTTAAAACATACTGTGCAAAATTTAAATACTTACAGCTTTTTCAAAATCTTTACTTGCCTGTAAATCTCCCCATGCTTGGTGGGGATTTTATGCAGACATATTTCCGTCTTGCCTGCCTGATTTTTATCCCTCACTTTTGTGTGAAAGTGATTTCTGAAGAAAAGGAATGGCCTCTACAGAAAATTATAATCATATAAAGTTTTTTTCTCCCATCTGTCATTCAGTTTTTTAGGTGTTCCCAAGCACAGCTTCAAGCAATGTAACTATACAAGCACTGCATCTCACATGCCACTAAATTTAATAACAGACCAAGCAGCAGATAGTGTCCTGTTCTCCCTGAACTTAATGGTTTGACTTATTCTCTTCATCTTGTACTGGTAATTGTTGAATGGCTTAAACACAGCTACACAGGCTGTTCTGCACCTTTCATTTAAGGATCTTCACTGGCTTTATACAAGTTAGGACTGAACTGAGCTGCTCCTATCTCTCTGAGGGAATATGGAAGAATTACCCGGATGTTTTCCCTGTTCCAGCCTCAGGCTGTAGCTGCTGTCTCTGTGGTTTGCAGCAATAACCCTTGGCTTGAAGGAGAGGGGGCATTTTATGTGTGTGGGCCATGTGCGTGGTGCTGTGCTGTGCCCCTGTGACAGCGAGGAAAGGTGACAGATGAGGGAGGCCAGTGGTCCCTGGTACTGCCAGGATTCCCCTGGAGAGCTATTTGCTGCTGCAGTCAAATTAAAGGCACTTGTGAAGGCTGGTCTTACTGAAGTGCTCTCCTTTCCTCCACAATATTCAGGGTTGGGAAAGCCTAAAGGTGAAATAAAGCGGAAAAGGGGAGATTTTTCTTCTTTTTTCTTTTTCTTTTTTTTTTTTTTTTTGTTTTCTTTTCCCACCCAAGCTCCTTACTTTAACTACGAGGTAGCACACTTCTGATTAACCCAGTGGATGTTTTCAGTAGAGGAAATCAGCCAACCCTTGTAGCTAGGAAGGAAGCTGAGGCACTAGCAGGAGCACCTCCTCTGTGGGAGACGTGCAGTAAATGTCTCTTGCCTGTGTGCTGCCTTTGCCGTTCTGCTTCTGTGCTGTTCCCTGCTGCCACTAAAACTTTGAAGCCCTTTTTTTTCTTTTTTTTTTCCTTGTTGTCCCTCTCTAGAATGCCTTTCAGAAAACCCCAGACAGGGCAATGAGCAAGACTTGCATTTTCAATCTACCTGGTTTGAGACGCACAGTGAGCAGTCCTCCTGTCACTCCTGCTCACTTGATTGTGCTGTAAGCTTATAAACTTCTGTTTGGTAGAGTGCTCTGGAGGCTTGCTAGCAGCTAATAATTTCTATAATCCTATCTCCCAGACCCAGGAGTGTGGGCTATATTCTGTTTCCACCTTTTTCTCAGAGCGTAATCACTTCCAGTGGTGTCAAACAGATGTAACAGGGAGAAAATTTAATCTATGCAGTTTCAGAGACCTCGTGAGATGTTCTGGTATGAAACCTGTTTATCAGTGATTATCAGTGGGTGGAATTAGTATTACACATGGTTTCCTAGTACTCCTTCCTGGCTGCTGGTATAGGTAATTGGCCCATTTAGATCAGCAGGCTGGCTCAAGCAGCAGCCACGAAGCCTGAGACGATGCAAAACCCCATAAAACCCCCTAGAGCACAGGTTTGTTTGAACTGTAGCAGGCAGAGTAGAAATGTTTGCAGGATTTCTTGCTAACCCTTGTTAGTGATAGACTCAGGCTTTGAAGCTGTGAGATTTGATTACCCTGTTTCCCCCCCTCTGCACTTCATGCACCTAACACACACACACACCAACACACACACACATGCGATTTTCCTCAGCTCCTCTTCAGCATAACAGGCTTGGAGAGGGGCAGTAGGGATGAAGGGGCAGCAGTAGCACACAATACTTTTCCTTCTGAACATGCAATTCCCAATCTTGCTGTTTTCCAAGCATGTATTTTATGCTTGCATTTGAAAGAGAAGATTTTTTCAAGCTTTAAAATTCCCTAGAGAAGATAATACTGGGGGTTTTTATTGCCTGTTCTTTCATCTGTCATTTTTAAGGTGCAGAAAGGGAGACATCCCTGCCTGATAGTGGCTGGTAGTACTCTTAACTATGAGGAATCTCTGCCAAGTTAGACCCAACATGACCAGGCTTATTTTGGAAGGTTCTGTGCAAGCAAATTTTCGTGGACTGAGATCTCAGAGTTGGTGACAGTACAGAATGTTGCACCTAATATTTAGCAGTGGAATTTGGCTTGATTTGCAGTGTTCTTGCTGACTATGACCTCTGCTATGATGGAAGCTTATGCCCATTTCATAATGTTTAAGAAAAGTATTATCAAATTAATTCTTATGGCTGCTACCTTCAATTCCTGATTTGGTTGGTGGGGTGCAGAGTTTTTGCTGGGATTATAAATACAAGACATTGCTGTCATGCTTTTTTGCATGATGAGCTATATGTGGCCCCAAGGGTCACTTAACCTGTATCACCTCCCAAAAAGGAGTGGAGAGGTGGGAAGATGGCACTGTCTGCTCCCAAAATGTTGACTGTAAGCATTTGTTACAGACCAGAAGCATGCATTAACAGGAATCCCTTCTCTGAAGAAGCACATCCATCCTGGGACAGGTCTTTCTTTCCCTGCCAGTATCTTGCAGTGAGGGAGAGGGACAGCGATGGAGAAGAGAATTGCCAGGACTGCAGGAGAGCTTTTGTTTGTTGATGAAATGTTGCTTGTGAGGGACTAAAGTGAGTGTCTGCCAGGGTGTCATGACTGCTTCCACTAACTTTGTGTTCATGCGTAAACATCAACTCCACCAAATATCAACTTCCCTCTTTTTTGGAGGATTTGGAGAGGGGAAATGCTGACTACTTCAGGTATCGCTAATGCTGACTATTGGCAATAATAGACACTTGGAGCCCAAGCAAGAAAGACCAACATCTTGCTGCATCTTCATAATTGTTTCATAGAACTTTAGATAATAATATTGCAGGAGATTGTCATGCCAAGCTCCTGCTGATGCTGTTGTCAGTGGAACTCTACTACTGTAGGAAATAGTGGGCAGTTCTTTACAAAATAAAGCTTTGCACAGATATATGCTATTTGCAGACATCATTGGGAAAAAATACATTTAAAACAGACTGAAATGAGAAAGGTACAGTTTGCTGGTAGGAATTCATGAAGTCCATATATTACTGGTTTTATTGACAAAGACATTAAGAAATGATGGCTGACTTCAAGCAAAATAATTGTGGATCCTCAAACAGAGATGAGTTAAAAGCTAGCGACATGCAAGTATTAGGCACTGAACACCTTATGATGTTGTGGACATACATGTTTTTCTGTTTATAGCTTACTGCACACTTGCCACTTTCATACAGATCTGTGCCATGCAAACTCACATCTGAGAAAAACTATGTGTAAAAAAAAAAACAAAAGCAGACTGACTGTCCTGTCTCTAATGTCAAATGCCTTGGAAAACGATCCCACCTGACACTATTTTAATTTCTATGTCTAAAATGTGTCATATTTATTTATAGAACTATGCTGTATTTTCCTTTTTTTTTGACACGGAAGAAAATCCAAGATCTAAACAAGAGTTTAAAGGAGGGGAAAAAAACCCCAACAGCCACTTCCCTTCTATACCAACACTGTAAATTTCAATTACAGAAATGTAGTCAGATCAAGTGCAGGGCCATTTATTTCCTTCAGCTGTCAATTCTGCAGCTTTTTGTTTATTCTTGCTGCAGATGAAGAATGCATCCATTTTTAAAGATCTCTATAAACCACTAGTCTATCAGTTCTGATCCTGTGGGATTGTTTTTACATTGAAATTTGTACTAAAGACATGAGGACAAAGAAGAACCCCGAATCAGGCCCATAGCCAGAAATATGTGAAAACTTAAAAGCCAAGCAGAATAATTGGATCTTCACTAACAAACTGACAGAAACTGTCATAGATAATCAGATTAACATGGCAGAAAGCCCTGAAAACAGTGAGAGAGTAATGTTCATTTCTTACCCACAGGAAACTTCGAGTTTAACAAGCCAAAGAACAGGCTAGCTGTGCATAATGTCATTATCAAAGTCAGAGTGATGCTTGCTGTCACACCTGTATCTCTCTCTTAAACCTTTTGAAGAAAGGCAACACCTTCAAGTGCTTTCCAGAGGAACCTCGTTATTTCTCTCCAGTGCCACCCTTCACAGCCACAGGTGCCTCCTCATTTTGCACTGAGCTGAACCACCACGAGTGGCAGTGACCATCTGAACCTTCTCTCAGAGTGATGTATCCTGAAATAGCTGCAAAAACGGGGAAGTATTTTTAGCACAGCTGAGCATGTTGGAAGAGCGTTCTCCCAGAGCTGTTGTTGGCTGATAAGATATGTATGCAAAAGACTTGCTTGACTTACTTGATTGGGCCTTTCAGAGGCAAAATTAAGATAGGCTAGGGAAGAAGAAAAGGGTGAAAAAAACCAGTAAAAAGACAAACATAAGCCTATTTCCAAATCCTTTCCCTTTAGATATCCAATATAGTGATAGCAAAATCCTAATTCTTCAGATGTGTGTTTGGGGGCGCTTAATGTGTGAAGAGACTTCTTCTCCTTAAGCCTGGGCTTTGTGGAAACCTGCATTCAATTTCTTCAAACTGTGTCTGTTGTCTTAGGCAAATCGCTTTAATCTTCCCCTGCTTCAAATCTCCGTAGTCTAGCACAGATAGATTAAGTTTACTGCAGATATCCAAATTATCAATGGCACAAACCCTCCAGGAAAAGACTCCTTTGATCTCGCAGTAAGCAGAGCCCTAGTGAAGCTGATGAGACTGAACACGCAGGATAAGTGCTGCTGTAGGTGTAATAAAGCTGCTGGTGAGCTGGGAAGGAGAGTAATTTTTCCTCTGCATCAAGATTGTGTTTTGTCGGTGGAGGGACAGTGGCAATCCAAGTTGGGTCCATGTTTGTGTCTCTGAAATGTCACTACATTTTTGTCAGGCTGCTTACATACACGTTCCGCTGTCCCCGCGTTCCTCCTGAGTTTCTGATCCATCCATCTCCAGTGGCCCATCAGTGATGAACTGCCTCTCCTCCACTTGTTTCATCACGCTTGTATCTCACGTGGCACAGCTGTGTTGCACTTGGCTGCTGCTGCAATTAAAAGTGCTACTTCTGGCTTTGCCCTCCCAAGGGGCTGACCCTGCAGGGTGCCGAGGGGTGCTCTGGGTGGCACCTCCCAGCTCAACTGCAGGTCATGGGGCTGGGGCCGAAAATCGGTGGGTTGGAAGCTGTGGCCTGTGTTGTGAGGGATGTTGGCTGAGGAGGTCAGAGTGCCTTGAAGATGTTCAGTCTGTGCAGTCCTGGCACCGAGGTGTTCAGGATTGCCCAGACTGAAGCTGGAGCCCCTTTTAGCAAAGCTTGTTCCTGTGAAGCGGTACTTGAAGAGTGGAGAGCATCACAGAGTCGCAGGCTGTTATTTGATGTATTTGTTTTGCTAACTCTGCTGTCACTCTGCCTACATAATTTTGATGGAGCTTTGTTAAGTGCTGCCTTTCTGTCCTTTGTCATGCTTTCTTTATATTCTTAGTGCTGTAGCAAAGACACAAAGTATTTGGCTATATCCTTTTGTGGTGGCTAGGCACGCTGTTCAAAGACAATTCCTGAGACCAGAGATGATGGAAGATGATTTTCTAGTTTTCTCTATACACTTATTTTTATTCTTGATTGACTGGGAGATCCCTCATTATTCATCAGTGGAGTTACAGGACCATAGAATAATTGAAACAGGAAGGGATCTCTGGTGGTCATCAGGTGCAACCCTCCGTTTAAAGCTGTGAATCTATTTTGTAGAAATAGTGAACTTTGGTTAAAAAACAGAAGGGGAATTTTGAAGATGTGCATTGACTTTTCTTCTCTTCCTTAGGTTTCTTTCAGCAATCTCTGCATTATTATTTCTAGTAAAAATCCTACAGGTATTTTGTTGCTTAGGTCTTCTTATACTGCTCTTGCTCCTTTGCTCAGTTAATGCTTCCTTTTCCTGTGCTTTGTCTATTTTTTGGTGATAATCAAACTCCTTTAGGGAAAGGACTAGTAGTTACTCTGTACAGCACCTAGTACATATGAATTTTAGTTGTGGTTAGATTATAGTAACAATACTGTTTAAAAAAGATGACACCACCACCTGCAGACAGGCTTTTCCTAGGGATGCTAGATACTAATTATCTGTGACAGGACTGTAGTACAGGATGTCCAACATCTATCATGAAATGTTCTTTCTTGAAGCAATGCACGTTGTTGATAAAGAGTCACCACTGTCTCTTGTGCATAAAAGAAAATGAATGTTAATCATGGTAGTGAATAACGACCCCAGGATGCATTTTGTGGAAACAAATGTATGGTATTTTGTTTGCTTCCAAAATGGTTGTATTTGCCTCAATAACAAAACACAAAATGCCACAAAATAAGTCTGCTCTTAGAGGCTTTTCTGCTAGCCATCAGAGGTCCATTACTGTGTAGTGGTGGTGTTACATGGAAAAGGAGGTATACAGCATATTTGGATCCTTGCCTATGTCGAACACTTAAATGAAAATTGTGTGCCAAGGCAACCACAGGCAGCTTGTCAGGCTGAGGCAAAGCCCCCCTTAAACATGCACAAGTTCAAACAGGCTTTTTTAATACGCAAGGGCTTGTAATTGGAGTTTTCACCAGCTGCTGACCTGGTTCCTTTGCAAAGCAGGGACTCCTACCAATTGCTCTGTGGACCAGAGGTCTCTTGGTTTAGGCTCGTCTTCCCTCCAGGAGAGGGAAAGACATGTCAAAGTCCTAGGCACAAGAGGATTTGATGCTGCTGTGCTTCAACAAGAGCATTCCAAACTTGGCAGAAATTGAGATATCAGGGCCCTGTGGGGTCACCCTCACATCCTGAAGTTCTGGGCTGTTTACTGGGTCGGTCCTTCCTATACATTAAAGGTTTACAGAATAAATTGACAATGCCAAGGGGGTTGCAAATGACCTTTTAAGCAGTCCTAACCATCAGAGCAGACTGAAGGCTTAGGGTCAAGGACTATGAACTATTTTGGTTGGTTTTGACTAGCATGGATCACTAATGTGAGCTTTTGTTTTGGTGTAGTTTCGTTTCTGTTCTCTGAAATGACTTCTGCTTTGCACTACTGTGTAGCACACAGGTTAATATGTGAACTAGCTAGGCTAAGATCTTTAAAGGCTCTGCCTACAGCAGGAAAAATAGGTTTTAACTTCCTAATTTAAAAAAGAAACCAAATCACTTGGAATCTCTTTCAGTGTTTCATCTTTTCAGACTTTGAGACGTTTTTACATGCATGCAGTTTGGGTGCTGGGTGCTGCTCAAACACAAATAGACAGGCAAGTCCCACACCAGACATCTACCTAGGAAAGACAAATCCAGGCAGCTTAATCAGCAGTCTTGCAGCTGCAGGTGGTTGGAGATGGAGTGATGCTGTGATGTGAGTTGTCAGGACTAAGCAGATGTGCAGTATGGCTTAATTATTGGATGCAGGGGGAGAACAGTACATGCCACCAACATAAACATCACTTGCAGAAAAACTGACAGGCAGCAGGAAAGGCTAGCAAAAAGTAAAATAAAATAGAGAAGCCAGAAACACAGAGCCACCACTGTGTGAGAGTGGGATTTGTTGGGTTTGTGTTTTGGTTCAGATTCAAAGACACAGCACAGATCTTCATCTTCCTACACAAACAGCTGTGTGTGCCTCAAATCTGGCTTTATTTTAAGAATAATCTCTTGGGCTAGCTTTTTGCTGATCAGTCAGAACTTTACTTAGGCATATATCAATTTCAAGCAGATTTTCACTGTAAAAAGTTACTGGATGCAAAATGACCCTAAATGATTTTAGTTTTGAAGAAATGCTGATTCTGCAACAGGTGGTATTTCAAGGACCTGCGTGTCCATCTGAGGTGTGCAGCCCTCAGGTCCTCCACCTGTTTCAGCAGGCTGCCCCTTGACAAGCAAATGCCCCAAATTATGGATGGTTTCATGATGGGGCTCTCAGCCTTTCTGGTTGGAGCTGCCACAATCTGTGTTTATAATGTGCAGAGCTCCAACACAGGAGTGCCTGATGGAAATCAAGCCCTTTGTGTGGGATGCAGTGAGCAGAGGGGTCTGAACTCTAATTTTCTACTACTCATCCTTATTCTTTTGACTATAAGCTCAATTTCTTGTAGGCCCTATTAACATGTGTACACACAGAAAGAGATGACTCCAGGAGATGAAACACATGAAACCTACACCAAAATAATGAGTTCAGCTGCAGTTAGAGGCAGCAAAACCTTTCAAAGGGGCATGTCTTACCTTTCCATGTTCTTCCCTTTCTTTTACTCCAGCTTTTCCTCCTTTTGCTGCTGCTCTCTTACCTTTCTCCCACCTTGTGTTTCTTGTCTTCTGTGGATAATTTTGCAAGCTCTGTGTCATCTTGGTGAAGAATAGGGAAAAAATAAATCTCAGTTTCTTTCCGCAAGGTGAAAGAACAACGTCCCACTACTTCAACTGATGTTCTAGTCAGGCAAAAACTAAAGAACCTGCATATTCAGAAAGCAAAACAGATTGTAATTATTACTCCCACTAAATACAATAATTTTTTCACTGCTGGCAAGTAGATCTTAGAAAGGTGAGAAATTATTTATTAACACTTGTGAATGACAAATGAAAGGAAATAAAATATTTCTTGGTGTGGCCCAGCAATTTTAATAAGAGGGGAGACAAAACGGAGGATGAGGGAAGAAAAAGAGCACAGAAGAAAAATACTCTGTTAGGAAGGAAGATAGGATTATGTCTTTTAGCAGTGTCAGTGCTGATATAATTAAGCTGGTGTCGAGGCTGGTTTGTGAGCAGTTGCTACAGAAGCAGCAGTGTTTTCTTTGTACTGAGCCTTTTTCCTTACCAGTGACTTATTATTGCTTCCACTTGCTTTGCAGAGGTGGAAGCAGCTGCACAAAGCCTCCACAGAAGAGCTGGGTGAAAAGCATGGAGAGGTGCTGGGGAACAGTGAATGGAGCTGCAGAAAGAGTGAATTTTTAACTCAGCAAATTTTTAACACCTTATTTTAGATTGGCAGGCAGGATTTGGATAGTTCAGGGATGATTAATCTAACAGGGGCTTTGGCAGCTGTGCAGGCGTTGGGTTCCCCCCACTTCTCCTATTTTCCCATCCCAGTGTCACAGGGGGACCTGACCCCACTGCTAGCCAATCTTTGCTTTGGACAGCATCTGGGTTATCCTTTCCTCCTAGGGCTTTTCCTTCTTTTTCCCTTTGTTTTTTTGCCTTTAACCCAGATCAGTTTAATGGCTGGGTTTAGATGGGGTTTTTTTGCCTTTAACCCAGATCAGTTTAATGGCTGGGTTCAGAGCAGGTCCTCAGAGTGGTGTTCCTTGGAAGGAGTGTGGGATGGAGAGGTGGGCAATGCTGGGAGGGAGGGCAGTGGTGCTGCAGGACCGCTTCAGTCAGAGCACCACGGCCGTGGAGCTTCCCCACTGACTGCTTTATACAAGGTGGGAGTTTCACAGCTTTGCCTTTGCTGCTGGTTAGAGCCACGCCAGAAAAGGAGCCCCTTTTGCACCTGCTGTACCCTTCACCTGCTCATTCCTGTCTCTACCCTTAGGCCATCCTGTTTCTAGGCCAGCCTTCATTTGTGTGGCTACACAGAGAAGGAGACTGGAGGAGAGTTTTGGCTTGGAAATAACCACTCTGAGTGAAACAATGCAATGTGTGAGCGCTGTGCCTCCAAGCAATGGCACAGGCTCCTTATTTATCATTATTCCTGGTACAATGGTAATTCGTGCCACAAGAGAGAGAGTCTCATTGTTATCCAGCCTCTGTCCTTCTCCAAGTGGCTGAGTAACACATCCCTAGAGCTACCACCTGGCTCAGACTTCACAGGGCTCCATAACAAGGTTTCTAACTGAACATTTCCTCAGAGAAGAATATTAGATTTGTTTCCAGAAGTGTCTGGCTTTGTCTTACCCTGAAACCTCAGATACATACAGTAACTGACTATTGAGAGATTAAATTCATCATCTTTCCCACTCCCATGCAGCTGAAAGTTTCTCCTCTCCAAGGAGATGCCTCAGTGCAAAAGGGAAGCCACATGGGAAGGGGGAAGACTGAATTCTTCTCGTGCTCTGACGATGGTGAAAGCAGTGAGAGGGTTGGCAGAGGGGCAGCAGGATCGTGGTTCCTCAGGAGGTTCCATCTGTTGCAGATCAATACAAATGAATAACAAAGAGGGTCCCTGAAACATTAAGAGACGGAGGGACTGTCTCCTCTCTCTCCCCAAGCCAAAATCCACAGCCCCTCCTTGCCTCAGCAGCAGCTTTAGGAACCCCCTGTCCTTCCTCGTGCCTCACAGTGCTGCCATGCAGAGCCTGTGAGTGGCTGATGGTCTCTGCTTTCCTGAGGCGTAAAATGCAGCAGCCCAGAATGCAGGCAATCAGGGCCAGGGCAGAAATGCCAAAATTAGTTTGCAAATGTGTCGATTCATGCATTTTTAAACAGGTGTCAGAAAGGGTGGCTGTTGTTTCTAAAGGCATTTAATTGACATTCCAGTTTGCCTTGTTTTAATTGCACAAAAATGCAGTGAGAAGAAAACCTGTGAGTGGGAGATTAAATAGGACAGTCTGTCTGCAATAAAATGGAGTTTCCTTAATTAAATCTGCTCTGAAGTTGCTAAAATTTTGTCACTTGTTTTATTTCACCATTTAGTTTCCGGAAAGAGGGGAGCAAGTGGGTATGTTCACACAAAAATAATTTATTATTATAATTTTTGTAGATGTCTAACAGGCTGATGTTGCAGGGTACAGTTCCTGGCAGAGAAGTGGTTGAGTCACAAAGGCTTTAAGTTTTTTTAGGACTTCAGCACAGAAAATTCAGGAATTCTTTGAGTTCTCAGCATCTGTGTGTGTCATATCTGAATCCATGTATGGACTTTGGAAATGCACTCGCTGTTGAACAGTATGAAGCAAGACTGTAAAAACTAAAGAGCATGACCCTAATCCCTGGCTTTTACAGTGATATATTCCCTACTGTTTGCAAGGGAATACCATGAATCTGCCAAGTCCACCACTAAATCGTGTCTGTAAGTGCCACATCCACATATCTTTTTAAATACTTCCAGGGATGGTGGCTTAACCACTTCCTTGGGCAGCCTCTTCCAGTGCTTGACAAGCCTTTCTGGGAAGAAGATTTTCAGGCTATCCAGCCTAAGCCTCTGCTGGTGCAAATTGAGGTGATTACCTCTTGTCCTATCGCTTGTTTCCCGTGAGAAGAGACTGAGCCCCACCTTCCTACAACCTTCTCCTGGGTCAGCCTGTTGAGTTTTTGCCTTGGGGAGTGGGGTGGTTTTTTCCCAGTGTTTTATCCAGAAGGTGGTGATCATGCTTCCATAGAAGGAAACCAACAAATGCAGGTGAAATTTCCGCAGGCCTCACCTGACAAGCAGCACATAATGAGTTGGGTTAATGATACCACTTCCCCAGGAGCAAACTGGGGACTTTGGCTGCTGCAGTTGGTAATTAGGGATTTCAGCTGTTCTGCTCAGAATGAGGTTGAGCTGACAAAAAGGTAATTACACTGTGGTGCATTAAAAAGCAGGTACTGCATGTACAATTACTCAGGAATTTGTGTGTGTGTTTTCCTAGCTTCATAGTCCTCCCCTAACAACAGAACCAGGGACGGCTGGTGCAGGGTGCTTGCCAAGAAAAGCAAATTAGGAGGGTTATTACAAACCAATGTTTTCCTGTGTTCAAAGCCAAATTTAACAAATGCTCGCTCCCTCTTGAGAGGGGGAGTAAGAAATGGAAAGAGAACCAGAGAGTTGAATTTCTGAAAGAAATTAAAGTACTTTGTTTATGTCTGTATGGTTATCTTCTGTCTTGGCTTTACCACTACTAATGTAACAGCACAGCAGAATGGCAGTACATGGAGGAGTTTTGGAAAGCCTTCATAATTTTTTTCCGTGTGGGGTTTTCTGACAGTGGCCATCTCTGTGGAGCTGGGTGGGAGCACCAGTAGCCTCTGCCTTAGTGTTTCAAACTGCAGCAGCCAGGCTGTGCAGGGATGGGTGTCCCTTGCCTGGGGACTCGTTTTGCTGGGCCCTCTGCTGCAGGGCTCATCCTGTGAGGGAGACTGGGAAACAGCACCATTTCCGTGATGGATGTTGTTAGTTACCAGAAGCACTCTTGTGTCTCTTATGGCCTTTTGGTTCTGGCATTTCATCTGTTTTAAGTTTCAGCTGCATCTTACATTCTCATTTGGTAGATGCTGTGCGATGTCTTCATCTGTTACATCCCAGCCCTTCGCCCTTTGCTTTATGGGGACAGCTCTGCTCCCACTGCCAGGAGGGGTGATTCTCTTTTTCTCCTCCCCTCCTTTCCATCCCCATCCCTTGAAAGGGTCAGGAACATGACAGCAGCTCTCTTCACTTCCAAGATCATTCATACGCAGGGCATCTCTGCCCGTGCGGAGCTGCTGGCATGGCTGAGATGCGAGGCCATCTGTGTCAGCAATGACAGTCACTGTCTGTGAAGATCAACTTGGAAGTTCCCATTGTCAGGACCTCTTAGCTGTGGTCCTGTGTGTCCACTGGGGTGTTTTGGTGGTGGTCTGGCAGGTCACCTCCTGGTGAGTGACTCAGGGCTCAGCTGGTGCAGTGACTCCAGGGCACTGGGCCACTGTGCCACGCCATCGCCCCACTTCCCTCCAGCATGGCAGTTTGGGCACAGCCTATCCCTCTAGTGTTTAAGTTACTGGGATAGTCAGGACAGAGATTGGTTGGATGGAGAAACTCATGGTGCTTGGGAGCATATTCAATGAGTATTCCTTTTCCTGCAAAGCAAGGTAGTGCAGCCTCTCAGATCATGTTTAAAGGTAAGGAGCTCTGGGCTGGGTTTTCTCACCAGCTGTGATCACCTGAAGCTACCTTCTTGATGTTTTGCATGAAGAATATATAAATTCAGCAAATTAAATGCTATTAAAGGAGACCAACAGCTTTGAAAGGGTCCTCAGGAAGATACCAGGCAGTGCTCTGTCTCTCCAGCCCAGAGAACAAATGCTGCTTTCCTGAGCAGGAAGGGAGGATGGAGAAACATCCCCTGCAGTTCCACAGGTTTTCAGTCTGCAAACAGAGGTGATCAGGAGTGACTGCATCTAAATTAAAAGGGAAAGTGATAATAATGTGCTGGTACCGTGACAGGTGCTTCATCCCTACCTGGATAGATCAAATTAGCCTTGCAAGGCATCACACAGCAAAACAGTTCTGGGTACAATACATAAAAAATGAATTTGTCGTTGCCTTTTTGTAGATAAAGTTGAGGGCTTCAGACCCTGAAGATCACAGCTTGTACATTGTTCACCTCTTTTATCACACAGAGGTGTAAAGGAAAAGGAGGGTTAGTCTTCAAAGGCACCACATCTGACTGGAGACAAATTCCCAGAGGAATTCTCCAGCATGTGCTTAAGGTATGACCAGAAAATGGGGATGCTGCCATTCTGCTTCTGTATCCAAAAAGCTGCTAAAGATCTTTTCACCAGGAATGCAGGGAGAACAGCAAATACTGCTGTGATGCCCTAGAAGGGCAATTTTTTCCATCTGCAGGACACACATAAATGTAGAGAAAATAATGGACTGGTGAAATGCTTGCTTGGTGGTATCTATCAAATTTCCCCCAAAAGCCTAAAATCCAACGCTAAAATTTTATAGGCTCAGGGAAAAGAATGCTGATTGGCATGCTGCAACAAAAAAAATTGCAAAACTTTTTCATGACATAGATACAAGTGTAAAATAAAATTCTTTTCTCTGTAGCCAAATAAATCAGAAAGAACGAAATATAATAATTTATTGCTGGTACATGAACTTTTCACAGAGAGTAATTTCCACCTAAGGGAAAGTGCTGTTTTATCATGAGCGAAACAAGAGTAACAGTGAATGCAAATAAGGTCATCTTTTTCCTGATGGTCCGAATGGTGAGTCTGCTGCTGTAGTCCTGGCAGAGATGAGCATCCTGCCTGAGCCAGGAGCCCCAGCTGCATTCTGAGAAGGTGGCACTGAGCATAAGGAAGGCTGCTCGTGCTTCACGTCTTAAATTTTTAATCCAGTTCTGCCTGCCATGTTAAAATTGTAACATTATTTCTGAGGTCTTCAGGCAGGCAGATTTGCTGTGCCACATGAAAAACCTTAGTTTCTTTCATGTTCTTCCACTCAAACCCCCTTTAGAAAAAAAAACAAACAAAGAGCCAAACAAAAAAAACCCCGAAAAAACTCCCAAACAAACAAACAAAAAAACCCAAAACCAAAATAACCAAACAAACCCCCCCCAAAACCCAAACCTCCAGCTCAAAACCATGGAGTTTTCTATAACCAGCTCTAGTAAGCTATTCCTAGTTGTGTTTTCTTGGTCACAAAGCAGTTATGTGGTACTCCCCTGGCTTTTTTGACATAGAAAGTCTTTTCTCTATAAGTCTGCATGGTTTCCAATGTTAAATCCAATTTGCATGTGCTCAGGTACAAAGTTGTCCAAAAGCAAAACTGCAGGAAATTGGATTCTTAAGAGAGCAAAACACTTGCAGCAGAATAACTACGATTATATCTGTAGTTATTATGGTAGACTTTTCATCTTCATAATGGAGGAGTCTTTGCTGGTAAAATAAGAATGCAGTTCTACATTACATGATAAAAGGCTCATGGAGATGCTGTTTACTTGAGTCTGGCACAGTTATCTGAAAGCTATGGAAAATTTTTAGTGCAGTATAACATGATTCCTGTGGCATCCTGACAGTCCTGTTGTCATCCAGGGAGGATAGCAGTGGTGTGGGGATAGGAAATGCTTTGATTAGACAGGAGAGAACAAAATGATGCTGATGAAATTCCTCCAGATCAATAGGTCCTGGGTTAAATATTGCCATGAGATTTGTCATTTCAGTGTCTCTGCAGACGCAGCTTGTACTGCACAGTTTTTTTTGGGTTTTTTTTCTAGACACTTTCTCAACTATTTTCTGATCATTAGAGTTTATAAAATATTTTATTTTTTTCTGTTTTTAGCAAAGATTTAACTTTTAGTGCACTTATATAACAGTAGCCAACATCTTGATTTGTCCTGGGCCATAACAGCTTGCCATAGTCCATCAGCAGGTTTAGTTTAGAGGTTACAGAGGAGAAAAAGGATTTTAAACAATTGCTTTAATGAAAAAATGAAAGGTCCTATTAGATTTTCTTTCTTTCTTTCTTTCTTTCTTTCTTTCTTTCTTTCTTTCTTTCTTTCTTTCGTTCTTTTTCTTTCTCTTTCTCTCTTTCTTTCTTTCTTCTCTCTTTCTCTCTCTCTTTCTCTTTCTTTCTTTCCTTCTTTCCTTCTTTCTTTCCTTTTTTTTCTTTCTTTCCTCTCAAGTTAGGTTTTCCTGCTCCTTGTACTTCCAGCCAACCAGCCTTGAATCATTCATATGAGCAAGACACATTTACATTTAACAGTTGTATAAAAGGATGAGGGTTCCTCACCAAAGGCAGTATAGAAAGAGGCAATTTTCCTTCCCCAGCAAGAGCTGGTAAGTGATTTAAACAAACTGGTTCTTGCTAATTCTGAATCTCTCTAGAGATGGATTTTCACCCTTCAGCAAAATGTGGAAAAAAGATAATATAATGCAAAATAAACTTTCTTTTCTTAATATCTCTCTGTCTTTCTAGATCTCTTTCTGCTGCCTTTGGGTAGTTTAGGTTCATTTCAATCACAGATCTCCATTAGAGGATATGAGATTTCTTTATCATAAATATGCAATTTCACCAATAATTTTATTTCTGGACTAATAAGAACCAGCTTCTGCTGGATCTTGTAATGACATCCAACTGCCTTGTCTTATGACTCTGCAGGCTGCTTCTAAGCTGTGTTTTTGATGTAACTTAAAACAGAATGCCACGAGTTCGAAAAAGGCTTAGGGAAAAAGGTATGAGAGTGATGCTTGGGGAACATGACTTAGAGTGGGAGATTAAAGAAGCTTGGTCTAGTTAGTTTATCCTTGGGAAGGGAAGGAGTCACTTTGGTTATGGTCTAGAAGAACCAACATTGATAAGAGACTTCTGATACTCAATAGTGTTTTGATCTCCATATTTCTTATTCTGTTAGATCTAAGGATTTGATGCTGAGTTTAATATGCAAAAAAATACATTATGGATAATTAATCTCTGTAGATACTTAGGGAAGTAGTGGATTCCTCCTCACTTGTAAGTCTTTAATTCAGTAATACCTACCTCTTTTATACACATTTTTCTTTTATAAAGCAAAGGAAAGTTGATACAGATGATGCCAAGAATCTGTGTAAAACTTCTATAGCTCAAGCAGAGGTGTAGGCTTTAGGCTTAAGAGAAATTGGTCAGTGTTCTCTGGCCTGAGTTGTGTAAAAGATCATAACAGAGGACAGAGTGCTGCCTTCTTTCCTTGCAAAAATAAATCCGAGGATATGATCAGTAAGTGAAGCGAGCTGTTACAAATCAAGGGGTGCTACTAAGCAAAGAAATATATAGCAACCACATACATTGGGTGAGAAATGACCAAATTAGGATTTTCCTGTCTTGTTTCCTTCTGTCTTAGCAAACCTGGTCAATTCCAATGACTGCTGTTATTGAACCAGTAATGACCAGTTGTGCTTTATTGTCTCTGTTAACATCCAACAGATGTGCAAGAGTAAAGCTCCCAGGCTGGTGCTGGTTACCCTGTCAGGGAAAGGTCAGTTAGCCCAGTGATTCTGCAGAGATTGATTAAGCAATGCAAAATAATCGGGCCTCTGGGAACTTTTAAGATCACCACCACAAGCCTTGGGTTCCCCTGGGTGTATGTATCACATGGGGTCCTCTCCATAGAGTGGTTATTAATAGACAGCTCTTTGTGTTAGGAATGTTTTGCTGCTGCTGGTGTGGTGCCTTGGAACATTCATCTGCCCCGTTTGACTTGCTATCAAAGGAGACAGTAAAGCCACACTGCTGATTTTCAATCTCTGCTTCTTAAGCTTAGTACTGCTTTTCATCGGCACCCAGGTACAAGGAGAGGTCCCCATGTTACCTATCTCATTGAATTTACACTGGAAGTGAAACACTGGCTCCAGCAGCAGGGCTGTCAGGGATCAGTGGCCCAGCACTGACAACCCATCCCTCCCTGTAAAGCAGTCAGCAGGTGAGAAGCTCTCCTATAAATGACCTAAATAAACTGAGATGCCCTGTCAGTGACAGCTTCTTTCCCATGCTCTGCCAGAGACAAGAGTTTTACATGACTTTATGGTGCAAATCTCTCTTACAAACTCAGTCCATTTCTGGCATGGCAGAGAAGAAGGGAAGGAGCGTTCTGCACTGATGGCAGGAGGCTTTCCAGCTGCATGCCACAGCTGCGGGCTGCCCTTGCCAGAGTGGGGCAAAAAGGGCTGCCTGCAGGTCTGTCATCCCTGCAGCAAGGTTGCCTCTTGTGCTTTCTTTACCCTTCACTTTCTACACATACTTCATGTGGTCTGCCCTCTGCTCTTTTCTGATGGAAGGTGAAGCTCAAGTCAGCTCAAGTTCATGTGCTAGAATCCCGGTTCTCTGCTTATTTTTACACCTTTTTAGAGCAGAAGGAAATAGCAGAAGTGAAACCATCCATCTTCATGTGGGCTGATAACGTGTCACATGAGGAAAGTCCTTGGCAGAGCTTGATTAGCTTAAGCATGGGGTCATGTCACTTGTGTTTCTGTGGCTCCTGGATGAAGCAAGGCTGCACAGGCAGCCTGAAGCCTGGGCAAGCCATTTTCCCATCTGTCTGCAGAAAACCTCTGTGGACGTAGCCTGAGTAACTCAAGCTCTTTCAATTAAAAAAAATAATTGGGATTAGCAATTAGCCCGTTGTTTCAGTGAGCTTTGGCTGGGGTTGAAGGCAAGTCCATATGCAGCACCGAGGAGATACCTGAAATAGATATAAATGAACTGCTGCTCAGCAGCACTAATGAGGCTCTGGAAAGGCAGCTCTGGCATGGCTGCACTCTGTTTCCCGGGTGTCCTGCTTCCTCCTGTCTTGTGTGGATGCCTCTTGGAGCACAGTACAGGAAGCAAAAGCCCTGCAGTCCCCATTCATGCAGACAATGCTGTTCTCACCACTGAAATGATTTGTGTGGTGTAAGGCTTGAAGTTTGATCGGTCTTTTCTCCTAATGTAGGATTTTTGTTTAGCTCTTCTAGAAGAGTTTTCAGATTATGCATTAGGAGGAAAGAACAGGACAACAGACATCTGAATTTTCTAAAAGATGGAATGAGCATCCTGGCTTAATAACTGATTACTTTTGCATGTCAGTCTGTATGAAATCTCCCTGGTTGGATCAGGAAATCCCTGTAGTCTCAAACTACAAACTTTTGGCTTGTGTAGATACAGGATTTTGCACACAAAAGGCAAAAATCTTGAGAGTCAAATTTGAGAATCTTCCTGACTTCATATACAGGACTTTTGGGGTGGTGGTGGGTGGGCTTTGTTTGTTTGTTTGTTCTTTTGAAATGTCTACAGTAAAGAAACTGAGAGGAGAACTAAGAAAACAGATTGTAGAATACAGATATTATTGGGGCCAGCTTTGTAGCTTAATCAGATTCAAATAATAGAATTTAGCAGTGTTTCGCTCACTGTTGCATTGACTGGATTTAAGATAGTTTTACTGGAAGGGAGGGAATATTAGAAGTCGATGATGTAATCTTAAACTGTTGGCACCCCATAAATGAGAATGGCCTTTGCAAAGCCAGGTTAAAGTGTTATCTCTTGAATAATGATGCAGTGAGCAACTATTGCCTTCTTGTTCTTAGCAGCCGTCAGGTTAAATAACTTCTGCATCAGTCATTCTGCATCGTGCAAAATGTCATTTTAATAGGGCAGTGACATGGGATCAATAGGACCTTCTTTGAGAATTAATTGTATTTGTCTTGTGCTGCTTGCTGGATCTTCAGGAGATCACAAATAAAGCAGGAAGTATTCAGGGTAACACAAAAAGTGAATAAAGCTGTGTTTCGGCAGTAGTGTTGAAATATCCAACATTAGGGAGTTTGCTGTCCTGAGACAGAGGCCTAATCTTCTGAGACAGGCTTAAGTCTACCTGAAGGAATTATTTCCATGTTTGCTGGACATGCATACATGGAAAAAACTGAGGAAGAGTTGCAGGCAGTTGTCCTGGCACAGGAACACATGGTGAATCTCGTTCCAGTGGGAAGACACTCTCACATCACATGGGCGGAACGGGTCCAGTGAATCCATAAATCAACTGGTTGTTGCACAGATGGTTAAAAAGGTCTTCAGCCATCCACCACACTGGCACCATCGCTGCCAAGAAAAGGACTTCTTAGAGTCTCCTGTCTCTTCCTAATTGTACTCTGTTGGGGTACACTATGTGGTGATAGAGAGATAGGCTCTGAAGGCCAGAGAGAGAGCCTCTTTCCTGGGCCAGGAGGTGACCCTGGGACTGTATCCAGGTCACCGGGCATGGGCTGAGAGAGGATTGTGAGTTTGTGGACAGGGTTGGACCTGTGAGAGGTGATGGTTGTACTTTGTGACCTTACAGGGTATTGTTTACCTGTTACCATAATAGGCAAAATCTGTGCACTACCCCAGGTGATTGGGGGACACTGTGGTGAACATCTTTCCTGTTTATATGATGTGATATCCTGTTGTGTGCTGGTATTTCGGGGAATTCTGGCTGTGCAATAAATGGCTTTGCATTTTCCCATCCTGTGTGCAGAGTCCATGCCCTTGTGTGATCACTGCAGTACTCCACAAGTCAGGGCTCACTCAGCTGAGGGCAAAACTGCCAATAAGGTCAATATCTGGGTTGGATGACTTAATGAAAAAATTGTGGGGAAGGATAACTTAGGCTATGCAGTGGATACAGCAACATGGTGATTAAAAGAACTTACGCTTTCCCTAAATTGCTCCAAATTTATAGCTCTGCAAGGTATAGGGAACTGGAAGCAGACATGAAGCTTGGTGAAAGGGAGCTTCAGGAAGCAGAGGAATAGCACAGGCATGAAGAAAAGAACCTGCAGGAGAAAGAGCTGAATTGCTGTTATTAAAGAATAATAATCCTATTTTCTATTCATTTTTTACTGATTTTCACAATGTATAAAATAGAGTTCATTTTTATTCATCCAATGGTATAGCCTTAAATACCTAAATACGTTCTTACATCCTTACATTTCAATAGTATTTCATCTTTTTCTCTTTTTCTTACTGGTAATGAGCATTGATCAAGTTCAGATAGGACAGTGTATTTATTTTGACCCATGATAATATCTGTGTATGCTGCTTCATCTCATCTTCATCATCATAACTTTTCCCATAAACAGAGTAAATTGGTCCATTTATTTGAAAAAAAAAAAAGGAATAAAAAAAGGCATAGACGGTTTATGTCTTTAAAAAATGGACATGACGTCTGGAGTTCTTGAAAATTAGTAAATATTCCTGGCTGTAATAAATAAAAATAGATAATTAAATAGATAACTAAAAATAAAACAGACAGGAGTTCAGGTGCAGATTTCCAGGAAGCCACATCAGGAGCAGACATATACAGTCAAGCATGTGAAAAATGGTGCTAACTCCTGAAAAATCAGAGGATAACTTGTACTCAGATTTGGTCAGTCTGAGACTGCACACGTGCCATACTCAGGTGTTTGTTTATACATGTATATAGTGACAGCTGGGCAAGGGGTGGAAAACATGGGCATTCCTCTGGGAGCAGTGGAGAGTAGGGGACCCTGAAGTGCTGTATGTGGATGAAAGCACTTCAGGATGCTGTTTGGTTTGTTTAAAAATAGATATTCTGGTGTTGCCTTTATCTAGGCATTGCATTCAAACCAGAAACGAGCGCGGTGCTGGAGCTTTTTTGAACTCGGTGTTTGTTCTGAGAACCAGAATAGGAGGTTTTAGTTGTTGGGGTCACTTCTGCGTGGAATTTCTCCCAGCTTTGCAGGACTGGAAGGAGAATTAATGTCTGAAAGCTACCTGAATGAGCAGAGCGAGGGTGTGCACTCAGCTTTTGGATTTAGCCTTTCTCTCCTCAGAAACTCAGTTCTAAATTGAGAAGAGGATGCCTGAAAAGGCTTCTTATGTTATTTCTGTGCTCATCATTGCTCTCAACATGTCAGCGTGATGAAAGCCACTATAGAAATGTAAGATCGTTATGATCATTCTTGTTTTCCTCAGTACGGAGTGAAAAAGAGGTCATGGAGAATGATGCTAACAAAAATGACTGGAGAAGGGCGAATTAAACACAGCTATTTGACTTCTAATGAACATTTTGATGGATTAGATTGGAAACAGGATATTTCCTTGCTCTGACTGAAATTGCTGCTGACCAGAACACCACAAACAGTAAGAGAGAAATGTCAGTGCTGGGTCCACATGCAGCATTGCTTTCCCTTATCTTCTCTGGAAACGTGATAATAGAACATGTTTAAACCAAGAATCAAGAGTAGAGCCGTCAGTGATTTCCCCCCATCCTGTCCCAGTTTCACAGCTCTTACATGGCAGTGAGTTCCCTGGAGTCACATCTGCTTCCTGCTGCTGCCAGTGCAGAGTCTGGTGAGGGCAGCTGGCAGAAGGGGCTGTTGGTTTGGGCTCTGTCCCCACCTCGGACCCTGGCTTGAGCCTTGACCTTGGAATAGCTGATCCTTCCCCTTTCCCGCTGTGAAAAACCTGTGGTGGAATAATTCTGAATTACCTTGCAAGGCTTTCGGGGGGTCTTAATGAATATTTGCAGAGCACTTTGAGACCCTTGAATGAAAGAAGCTATAAAAATGCAAGATGTTATTATTTATTTATGAAGGTCCTTTGGGTTTTGGCCAACAGCATGAATTGTTGACATTTAATTATTGAAACTGTGTGCCTATCAGACCCCTTATGGTAGGAAGAGATAAATAATGCAGAAGACTTCAGAAAACCTGGTCAATACCCTCTTGAGATCTGAAGCAAATATACCAGACACATAGCTCTAGCCTAAAAAGAACTGAATAATTAAACCAAGGAATGAGATCAGTTGTTTGGAATGCTTTTTATAATTTGTGCACAATGTTCTACAAATTATTTATTATTAGTCCATTACTTCCAAGCAGCCTTTTCTAAATAAATACCATCCAGCTTTGCCTATAAGAGTGCCTTCATTGGGTGATTGTATCAAGGACCACTAAAAATGAATGAGCATTTTAGGTTATTTGAGCAATTACAATGTTTCTTCCTGATATCTTGAAGGGTTAAGGGTTTTTTAAAAAAACCTTATCATAGAACCAATTAATACTTTTAAATATGCAATCATTTTCATACGAAAAGAAAAAGGGTTTAGATGCTTAGAATGCTTTTGAAGAAGTTGCTTAAAAAGAAGGAAGAGTCTGTGCAGTCACATCAATTATACAGTATACTTTAGATGATGTTTTTCATCCAAGCGTGGCAAAGTTTTTACAACTGTTGAGGCTTAATGTCACTGCAAGGCAAAGTACATAATTTACAGTACTGATGGATAAAGTGAGACACTGCTGTCTTATAAAATTGCTCAGATAACTTAAAATGCTCAAATACTTTCACTGGTCCTTGATACATTCACCCAATAAAGAGACCCTTAGAGGATCTCAGGTGCCCAGCAAGGAAACAACAAGAAAATTCTATTCTTCCTCTCCAGGGAATACTTCCTTCTCTCCAAACTGTAGAAAAGTGGTGGTATTAGCATTTACAGAGGACTACTAGAAGGGAGAGAGACTTCAGGAAACCAACACCTTTTGCCCCACCTTCTCATTTGCTTGCTCATTTTAGCACCTGGATTTTGGAGGCACAAAGATTTATAAGGAGGTGCAGTTGACTGGCTCCAGGACGTTCTGGTTTATCTGATGCTGTGCTCCAGGCTGAGTGAATTTGAGATGAGAACTCCTCCATTCCATGGCAATGCAGTGATGCGTGGACATGATGTTAAATGAAAGCTCTGACCGAGCAGTGGGATTGTTGCCGTGATTTGAATGGAGGGACTTTTCCTGCCAACTTTCTTGCAAGACATTAATTCAGGAATTTATCCATTCCAATAGATCATAGTGACTTCGACTAACTTAAGGCTGTTCATTGAATTATTATATTCTGACTGTCATTTCGAGTAGGAAGAGTACTTCTCTTTGTTTCCAGCTGTGTCAGTGGTATCACAGCTGGCTGTACTGAGGGAATAATGCCCCGTGCAGAATCATGCAAAGTGGAATTTGCTGTCCATCCATTAAGCAGCATCGTCTCCATAGCATCTCGCCTCTCTCTGGCTGTCTCTTGTTAAAGTACTGACTGTGTCTGACCCTGCCTCAGTTATCAGATATGACAAGCTCACAGCCCTAGGTAGTGTGACTCAGAAATAGTTGGGGAAAGGGAGAACAGCCAATTTCTGTGACAGCTGTAGAAGAGGATTAGTAAATTCTACAGATGTGAATGATTCCTTCCAGCAATGCAACTACTGAGCTAGAGAATACTGAAGGAAACCAATAATTCAGGCTGAAAATCCTCTGGCTGGGGCAAGTGGTGCTGCTGGATGTTGCTCCTTGTCTGAGTGGGGGCTGATAGAACAAAAAACCACATTCACCTTCACTTTTCTCTTGTTCTTTCTTTCTGTTTCCTTGATCCTTAGGTGCTGTAGTTCAGGGTGACCATTAGACATTTACATTTGATATTTCCAATATATTTGTAAACTTTTGGAAACAGAACTGAAGATTAGTATTTCCTCTGACACCAAAAAAAAAAAAAACAAAAGGGCAGATGATTTTCTCAGACTGTTAAAGGGGTTTCCTTCACTTTATATTATACAAAAGGCTACAATGAGCAAAAGACTTTTAAATTCTTATTGATGTGTTTTTCGGCTCAATTTTTGCAGTTAAGCATTTAAGCTTTCAAAACATTTGCTCTGATACTGAAACAATAGGCATTTCACATGCTGCAAGTATATGGCATTTTGGAAGAGTCCATTTTATAGCACTAAGTGTGTGCCTTCCATTTGACTTTGTCACCAAGCACTGTGCGTAGTATGAAGTTCAGAAATTAAATTGTCCGTGCCATAAACCAGGATAGTGGAATACTGAAATCAGAAACCATATCTCAGAATACATCCTGTGCTTAAAAATCTAGGTTGTTCTGGGATCACTGACAGAATGCAAAATGTTCCTGTGATCACCTTTCCCTAATGATTTCTGCTTAATTGTCTTCAAGACAGTCTCAGGTGGGAAGAAACTGGGGGAAGGGACAGGCTTAAAACATGAATGAGAAGGTCTGGAATCAATCTGTGGCATTGACTTAGCTTAGTGATGCTAAATAAATCAGATTCTCTTCCTTTCCTTGCTGTATTCATTGAGAGGGAGGAATGAGAATGTCTGTACTTGTCTGGGACAGGGAGTCTGTGGCTGTGCAGTGCTCAGGACAATGTTACCCCCAGCTTGAATAATGTGGATTTGACACAAACTTCAGGAGTGCTGTGGTATGGGGCATGGCAGGGGAAGCACAAAGGGATTGCAGATATTAAAACTACTGCAGGTTTTGAGAAACAAGGTCTTGTATTAATTTCTTCCTGTCATTAACTTTCCCAGTCTCACCAACATTTTGTGTAGGATGTGAAGTCATATCTGATATTGATTGCTGTGTAGTCTGAAGCCCAGATCGGTGTCAGCTTGCATTAAGCTGTAGTTAGACCTCTCCCCTCCTTGCCAGTCCTCCCCCTTCCCCTCAGTGCTTTAATGCTGTAAGTAGGTCATTGCAGAACTGGAAGCTGTATTTTTTCCTTCTCCCCCATGTGGTTGCTGGAATACATTTAATTGCAAAGCAGAGCATCAAAGCTGGAGTAGCCAAGCTCACCTCCAAAAGATAATTAGTGCATCTCTGTTAGTGCAGTGCGCTGCAGGGTGAGCTGCAGTTGGAGGTGGATAAATAAGCTGGCATTTGGAATCCTCACGTTTTTAAAAACAATTTCTCTTTGAGACTTCAATTGATGAGTGTTTTCCTGGGCCAGAGCAATGCTTGGATTCCCAGTTCAAATGCTCTGATGAGTATATGGGGGAGTAATGGGGATGTGGATGTCTTCCGTGCTGTATTTCAGAGGCTTGGCTAAAGCATAAACCAGAAGTAACAAACTGAGGCTGAGGAGAAAGAGAGAAATGAGGTTGTACTCAAAACTGTGTCAGGGGAAGTGCAAAGGGCCAGCTTCCAGCAGACATGTGGTGAAGCTGTGATACAGCCAGTGATGCCTGGCATGCTTTTGGCACCAGCCCCGTCACTGTGAATATATGAGGACAGCTGTTTGAAAACACTTGGTTTCTGGGTGTGTTTAACATAAGGACTGGTTAAGCTTTTGGAAGGTTGAGATGGAGAATTGATCAGAGTAGGGTTTGGCTGTAAAAGTTTAGACAAACTGCTAGGTTTAAGTATAGAATGAGAAATTAGGGTATCGAGAGTCTCTTCACAACTCTGCTAGGAACTTCCCTGTATGAATTTATGCAATAGTGTAGTTCCCTAAATGAGGATTATGGTATTATTTTAAAGACTTCAGTTAATCATTCCACTTTAGTGATTATGAGATAAACTGATAAGCACTGTTACAAAAATCTTTGTTTACAACCCAAACATAGACTCTGATTTTGCCATTTTAAGCATCATACCAACATATTTTGGGGGGGTTTGGTTGAGTATGAGTTTGGTGTGGGTTTTTTCTGTGGGATAAACTTCCCCATCTTGGTCATCTAGATTGTCTTAGTAATTGGACAGTTAAATGATAGAAGTTTTATCCAGAATTCTCCTGCGGCCATAAATGCACATGTTGTCATTCATCACTGGAAAGGGCTGTATCTGCAGGGACAACCTGTCACACATTAATACTGCTAATTAAGCTTCATTGGCAGCTACAGCCAGAAGATTTTTAATCCAGATGGCTTCCTTTCAGGTCAGGAAAAAAATATACATAGTCCTAAAATTCAAAAAGTTAACTTCTAGCTCTGCATAGTATGTTGAGCCTTCATGTTACCATTAAATGAGACATTACTGACAGCTTTTCTGGAGGGAGCTGGGGAATTCTGAATGGTCAGGAATGGCCATTACCAGGTCATGAATGGTCAGGGCTGTGATCTGTCTCAGGATGGGATGTCCAGAGGAGCTGAGGGCCCTGAGCAGAGCAGACCCAGCAAGGTGCAGCCCTGTGGGGCTCCACAGCCCAGGGCTTTGCTCACGTTCTTCATCTCACCCCATGGACCAGAGTAGAGTTTGGCAGTGCCCATCAGAACTGAGAGGGTGGGTCAAGTTCAGAGCTGAAGCCGAGATGGAAGTGACCCTACGTGCTGTAACTCTTTGGAGCAATTATGTTAAGGATCTTTATATGGATCTTTGTGAAGCTTTGGAAAAATGTGCATGCTGGCTCTTGGCTGCTACACTTTACCCATTTTCTGAAACGGGGTAATAATTTCATGTGGTGGGTTTTTTCTTGTCATGGTCTGTCTCGTCAAAAGCAAGGCTCATTTATTCACTTGCAGCTGAACTCAGATTGAGAATGGCAGGAAAGATTTTAGCCCAGAGTCAAAGGCACCCCTGCTCCACTGGAAAATGTTTACAAATGTGTAAACTATTACCTTGTTTCACCCTTACACCAGCTTTGCTTTATTTGGACATAAGGCTCCTCAGTTCCTGACTTTTCTGAGTCGTTTTTCCGTGGGTTTCCAATCTGCCCTAAATCCTTGTGGGTATCTTTTTTTCTTGCCTTTGGAGACCCTGTCTCTGGATCTGCTACTATCTCTGCTGGCTGCATGTTCCTTTTTGTGCCTTAATTTGTGGAACAGGGTAATGCTGCTTTCTTCCTTTGTAAACCCACTGAAGAGCTACAGCTGAAGAGCGAGCTTGCTATCATTATTTTTCCTTGCTGTGTGGGGAGCTCCTTTTCTGTGGCAGAAATAATAACATTCATTCTTCGTTTATTTAAATTACAAGTGGAATTGGTGGCTTCTGCGCAGGGGCGGTGGCAGCGCCGCAGCTCTGGGGTGCAGCACGCAGAGTCAGGCCCTGGGCTGGTACAGCTCAGCATATTCCACTGGAGGGAGTGGAGCTGTGATTTACAGCAGATAACCATTTACAGTATCTCTGAAAGCCCTCTCCACAATCTGTCACCTGCTATTGCGGGCTCAGCAGCAGGATGAGATAATAGGAAAGATAAGGAATGATGGAAAGGCTTGTTTTCTCCTAAAAGTGGAGAAAGAGCTTGGTCAGAAGAGCAAAGCATAGGTTAGTCCATCTGGGCTCCAAGGAGCACTGGCTCCAGCCCCTGCCCAATACCTGTCATTCTGGGCCTCTTGTGGTTTTCCCAAACTTTAGGGTCACATTTCCAAGCCAACCTTCTAGGCACTGGTTAATGGCAAGAGAGTGTGTGGCACGAAAGTCAACTAAAGTGCACTGAAATGAGCTCCCTGAGTCTGTGCAGCATGGACAGCCTTACCTGTGGGCTAGGATAGCTCCAAGGTTTCCTAGGACAGCTCCTACCTTTCCCACCCACAGCATGCAAAGCCAACCGCGGCAGGGAACGGCGCTGCCGTGTCCCAGTCCCTGGCTCCGTCCCTGGGCACGTGGGCAGCTGCAGGACGGGCAGAGGAAGCTGCCTGTGTTGGCTCTGAGCTGGCTAGAAAATCCTGCAATTCCCCTTGCTCTTTGCCTGGCTGGAGCAGCTCAGAAAGAGCAGATGGCTTTAAGTGATTTGGTCATTGCTGGTTTTGCCATTCATTCCGCTGTAGAGCTTGCACGTGAAATCCGTGGTTAGACCCTTGCTCTGTAGGTAGATTTTGAGAGGAGTTATATGCACATAGTTGCAAAAACAAACTACTGAAGAAGCGAGGTTTTTGCACTCTTGGTTGTCATGGAGTTGAGATGTGTCACCTGCCATACTTCTAACTGAAACTTTCAAACTACTTTCTGGTGTTAATTTTTGCATTTACATATTTTTGAGGAAGAATGTTCAACAATCAATAGCTTTCTGGTTTTCAACAATCACTTTTAGTTCAATAGCCTTAGAAATATACAACTTCAGTTTATTTAAAGAAATGGTTTTTTTAAAAAAAAGCATAAATTATGTGCTTTACCTTTAAATGCAAATTTTTTTCCCTAAGGTGTGAAAACCTGCTCTTCACTTGTCTTCAAAGACAGAAAATGTTGAATGACATTATTCAGCAACCATTTTTGAAGCTGTGTTTCTTTATTTTCTATTTCTGTTGGGTGCCATGGAAAGCTAATTATTATTTAGTTTTACTGGCTGAAATGTGTAAGGTCTCTGACAAGAAAGTGGTGTTCCCTTTTCAGTGGGCATCAAAGAGACGTTTCATCAATCTAATCTAACACCTTATCTAACTAATTTCCTTCCAGATATTTCATTTCTTTAATTCAAACTGCAAAAATACAACGATTTTTCCACGTGCTTGTACTTTCAGACATCTCCTACTTGGGTGACAGATCTCTCTTTCATAAAATTAGAGATCATATAAGAAGCTGCAGGTTTCAGATCTTCCTCTTCAGGGAAGAGCCTCTTGGACTGTAAAGAAAAAACCTGAAAATGATGCTTTTCCTGTGAAGTATAATTAGACCACTTTAAAGAAATTCCAGTATGGAATAAGATGCTGAGTTAGTGTACAAAAGCACATCAGGTGTTTCCTTGAACTTCCTTAGAGAGCAAAAAGAATTTTTTTTATTGTAATTATTATTATTATTATTATTATTATTATTATTATTATTACGTGGCAGTTGATGTTATAGCATTGTTGTGGCATTGCCTTTTTTCTGAGGTCCTATCATTGAGGCTGAGCTAAGCCTTTTCAAAAAAATTGAGATTTTTTCTCTTTAGTCCCTCAAATAATCCTTGCTGTATATTAAATCTGAACTTTTTCTAGCCAGTGAATGTTTTGGCTATCTTGTTTTCCATGCCTGATATCCATTCAGTACAGGAGGTGGAAGTACCAGAAATGCAACAGGAAAATGGATGAAGAACTGTGACAGCAGAAAAAGTATCTGAGATCACTGATCTCAGTGAAGATTCCTTATTTACCATATTAAGCTCAAAATGGCATAAATTTGAACCTGACTTTTGATCTTCAGCTTACTCAGATGCACAGAAATCTGTTTGAATAGACAGAAT
Organism: Ifrita kowaldi; assembly: GCA_013398055.1. Classification (NCBI taxonomy): domain Eukaryota; kingdom Metazoa; phylum Chordata; class Aves; order Passeriformes; family Cinclosomatidae; genus Ifrita; species Ifrita kowaldi. The sequence continues at coordinate 122,792 of VZRS01009001.1, read as the reverse complement.
ATTTAAGTGCTTGTCATACAAATCTATGGCACGTTTAAAATAGATTGATGCATTTCCTTGGCTCTAGGGTTTGGGTTTTTCTGTGATCTTGACATAAAAAAATATTTTTTTTTAATACTAAAATTTACATTCCTGAGTCATCTTGAGCAGTGCATCTCAGACCTTGCTTTATGGATATTAAAAATGTTAACAAATTCACATCGTTCTCCTCCTCCGCGGAGCCTAAGGAACGTAAGCCCCTCTGAAGTCAGCAGGAGAGCTACCAGCACGTCACTGGCAACTTTCAGTATCACCCCTGACCCTCAGAGGTGCACTGAGGTCCACTCTGAGGCACACGGGGCTACATGTTCCAAAACTCAGTAGGAAATTCTGTCTGATTTCTGTACATGGCCAGACTTTCCCTCCATTGTAAATGTGGTCTGTTGAGGCTGTGTAGGTAAGGCTCACGCAGAGACCTGGGTTTGAAGTAGAGAGTTTTATGATCATCTGGAGAAAGTTTATTCTAAAGTTTTCTCCTTTTGGGACATAAACCACTTTAATGCTGCACTGATGCTGCAAACTTCCTTTTGCTGTCTGTTGACTCTGCATCTTGATGGGGATGTGAAATGAGTAAGAAGTGTTCCCCATCAGCATGAAATGTAAAGCATTTAAAATGGAAACCCACATTCTCATTCCTCCTGCTGGAGGACTGGTAAGATCCTGAGGGAACAGGCAGTCTCTTGTTCGATTTTGGGAGAGATAACAGTTTCTCTGTATTAATTTTTCTTCTTTGAAACTTTCTTTTGTAACTTTATTGACTTGCTGTGAGAAAGGAGCTGGATTTTGAGGTCGCAGTTAATGCTGGTCCCTGGCTGACCCATGGGGGCACTACGGACCTTTGATTCACTTTGGTGCTGAGTGCTGAACTTTCTTATCAAACAAATTTTGGTTGTCTCCTTTTTTTAACTTGTAAAAAGAAAAATACTGGACAAAATTTGCTGCAACCCGATTGCATCTTGTTCTCCAAAGGGTTACAGAAATTTGGTATCTACAAGAAGAGGTGAAATTGGTAGGGAGGTGCTCTGTTAAATGCTCTGAGGAGTATGACAGGAATGCAGCAGTCCCTGGAAGCACTGATTTATGCTAACCTCAACACAGTCAGTTAATTCAGATCTTCCTGTTTACTCCCTGCACAGAGTATAAAATGCTCTAAGGCTCTGCATGATGCACACTTCTTCAGGTTGCTTCATACTCTGTTTCATTGTTGGGTGCCCTCATGATCATAAAGGGCTTGACTGGGTTAGGTCTGTATTCTGGGGATTGATGTTCCCTTCTGAACACAGACTCCATTGCAGGGTATTTTCCTCTATAAATGCCTAATGAAAAATAGAGTATTCTGAAGCTCTGATGGGCAAAGCCCCTTGTTTAGCTAACCAAAAGATGGGGGATCTGGAGACACAGTGCTTTTTTTTTTTTAAAGTTGTAACATGAGGATGTGTAAGGATCAGGAACAAAAAGGTTCAGAAAGGCTGAGAGCAGTCACCAAAGGATGGCAAAACCTGACCTAGATTGTCAGTTTATCCTTTTTAGCTTCAAAACTTACATTTTTAGCTGCTAAGACCTTCTTCTGTCAGATTTTTTGGGGCTTGGGGATTTGCATTTATTTTGAACTAGTCATCTGAATACTCTTTGTGGTTTTATGAGGATAGGCACACATACACATATATAAGATGTTCTTGACAGATTTGCTGGGTTGTATCACATACACTGTTCCGTGCTTTTCTTTTCCTTCTGTGGTACATGTTGTTTTGTGCTGTCTCACACGGGATAAATTGGAGGTGACAGTAAACAACGAGGCTGACTTAGTGCCTTGTACGTGATCTGAGGGCCGTGTCGATTCCATCTTTCACAGATTTCCCTCAAGATCTGTACCTCAGCCTCAGATGTGCCAGGGCTAAAAAATGCTTCCTGTCAGAACCGAATCCCTTTGCACAGTAAAACTTAACAGATAGGCTTGCAGCAAGCTACATTAGAAATGAGTCAGTTTCCAGGGAAAGTGGAATAAATTTGATCAGTTTAGTGCAAAATTTGTTTCCAGTTGCAGAAATGCCTCCTCCCACCCTTCATGCAGAGGGAATCTTTCCTTGCAGGTCTGAATGTTACTACCCTGATTTACCCATTGCCTTTCACCCCAGAATTATGTGCAAAAGCTGTATCCATTCTGCTATGCCAACATCCACCACACCACGAGCCATGGTAGCACCTCAATCACTCAATCAGGAGTCATGTCTTTAGTTTTGTTGTAAAAACCTCACTGTTGTAGTTTCTTCAAAAGGTGCTCACCTTACTGGGATTTGAATCCAGATTCAATCCAGTCCTACGAATGCAATAGTATGAACGATTATTAACTAAGACTGATGCATAATTATTTTGTGGAGTTGACAGATAATTTCCATGGAGGAGCAGGACTGTGTGCAATTAAATTGCTGAAGGAATTACATGGACAATTATCATATATTTTGGGTAATGAAGAAATGCCAGCTCACTAAATGGATGTCTTCTGAGTAAACAGTTATGTTCATTTCAGACCTCATTTATATAATGAATGATATGCAAACTGCATTTGGACCATAGTAGATACAGCTCAGGTCACCAGCTAATTTAAAATACATATAAATGATACAACTCCCTTGCAGATATAATTAGTGGGAAGTACCAAATTTGGAGCCTCTGGTCTTGAAAATGGGAGCCTTAACTTCAAAAACTGGTAGATTTATTTGTCAAATTGCTGCACAGCTTCACCCAGCCTTCTGCTGGTCAAAGGAATAAATTATCTTCCCACTGCATGAGATTTTCCACCTCCTTTCTCCACCTCCTTGACTCCTTGTCTTTGTCTTTCCCCCTGAAATACAGTAGGCTCCTAAGGTCATTTTTTCCTCTCCCCAAAGCTATTAACTCTTGTGGATAGGGACCACTTCAATTTTAACTCCATCGGATGTTTCACAAGAACACCGATTTTTCCAAATTTTACCCTACCAGAAATGGTGATAAATCCTTTCAGGAGCCCTTTCAGGCTGTGGAAGCAGCTGTCTCCCAGAGTCCATGACTGACTGATCCCAGGGCACAGCAGTTTCTCTCAGGTTCTCTCTTGGTGGTTGCACACATTTTGTAACCAATTTTTCTCCTACCTTTTCATGGATTGATCATCCTTAGCAAGCCAAAGGCCAGTGGGGTGGGGACTGTGCTGTGTTGCTGCAACATGCAAGGAGATGCACTTGAATTTTCTCATGTTCCTCCCACTGTTTCGGATTAAATTCTTGGGATGTCAGAACATTTTCTTACTGACAAAGAAACAGAGCACATCCGTGTGCACTGCTTGCAGTACAGCAGACTTGGCTGAGATGGAAGCCTTTCAAATGGCAAAGTTCTTAATTCAGTCTTTAATTACTACAGGAAAGGCTGAAGTACACCACTTAGACAGGTTTAAGCTTCAGTGTGTTTTTTGAATTGACAAAGGCAGAGAATTGAATTTTTTCCATTTAAATCAAAATTTGCAGTCTTGGATTCTTAGCAATTATAGCAATTACAGAATGAAAGTTGTAGTGGTTATGGATGGCTTAGAGTTCAGAGGTACATTCTAGCTACAGAAGCTGCTCTTGGATTTGAATATTGAGAAGTTTGGAGTTATTTGGCTTCAGGGTAAAGAGGAACCATTAACAAAGACAAGAAATGAGTGTTGGTGTCAGTGTGGGAAGAGTGGGAGCTGAGACTCCAGGGTTTAATTGACACCTAGGAAGCTGCTCTCTCTGGTCTTCCGTTCAGAGGACAGGAGGAAGCATCTTCCCCTCCACTTTCTCCTCCTTCTGTTGCTCTGAGAGAGCAGTGTAGTGACTGGGGGTTCCTCCTTTCCCTCCACCCTGTCTCAGTTCTCTCACCTCTGTGAATGCTGCCGGTGAAATTTGCCTGCCTTGTTTGGGTTGAATTCCACCACGTCAATCATCCTGCATGCAGGAAAGAAAGAAATCACTGTGAAATGGGTGGTTTGACCCACCTTTCTTGATTCCACTGAGACTGGGCTAAAGAAATCTAGCTGTTGTGGTTTCAACTCTATTATTTACCCTCTGTGGGGCCTTTAACCATTTGTTTAACTTGTGGTGGTTCGCAGACAGGCATTATTTTGCCTTCCCATCCTCTCAGCTAGCAGGAGGAGGTTAACTCTGGCTAGTGCTCACCCCATGCTAATATACTTGACCTCTCATCAAGCTGTATGAGCACAGAGTCCTATTTATCTCAATTAAAAAGCGTCTGTCTGGCTCACAGTTCCTGTAAAGCACCATGCAAACAAATCCTTCACATGTCTTCATTATTGCTCTGGCTGTAGAACCTCTTAATGGGGTAATTGCCACAGGAGTAGAGTGAACACTTTGAAATTACAAAGGGCTTTTCTGGAACTCAGTGTTAATAGTTAATTAAGCTAAGTAAAAATGTCATTCAGTTAAGGGCGTAGGTAAGTTTAAGAGATTAAATATTGCTTTTTCCTCCTGCTTTTTAATTAAAATCAAGTCCCACCGAGGATCTGTGCCTTTTGGATTCATATCCATCCCCCAGCAAAGTCCCTGTTCCTCCTTGCAGCCTGCTGTAGACCACTGGCATAGTATGGGATGTTTAACGTAGGAGCTGTTATACATTGCTTGAGACTTTATTTTCTTATTAGAAGAATGCTCTAAAGTTTTGCCAAGAGAAGTGTACTGGGAGGGCTGTGGTGAGCAGAGAACATTTCTCTCAGCCTGAATCTTGCTAACTAGAGTCAGCCTTGAGGCAGGTTGACCCCTGAAGACACAGGTGCTGCTATTTTGGCTGAGTTCTCACGGAGGAATTTGCCTGAAAGCTGCTCTGTCACTTGTTCAGGCAGCAGTGTAGGTGATGTAAAATTAATAAGCCACATGAGTCATATACGCATGATATTGTATTTATAGCAATCTTGTGAGGGCTCATTAACATGTACTTGTAGAAAAGTACTTTGATATTCTTCAGTGAAAGATACCGTATCACAGAAATACAGAGCACTTTCCAATCTTTATATCAGCTTTAGTAAATTCTTCAGTTCAAATTGTCTAGATCTGAACTTCAGTTTAGGATCCTCTCCTTTACGGTGGCAAGACGGTTACAAGACTGAAGAGCTCCAAAACTTCCTGGAAAACTGAATGATGGCCCAACAAGTCTGTGGCTGGAACACTTCCCATGTTACATTTGTACCATAAACCACACAGATTTTCTCATCTTCCCCAGTCAGCTGCAATAGCAACAGCAGAGCCACATAATTAACCAAAAATATTCTTTCATTACTATTTGTTAACATAATAGTTGGGAATGTAGGCTCAGCTAGTGAACCAAAACATACTCCTTTGCTACGGAATTTGGAGTGGGAGGAAGCGTGCTGGGGGAGAGAACATGAGTACAAATTGCCTTTTCTCCTCCACTCTCATTTGTTTTCAGAACTGAGCTGCCTTCTGAAAGGGAGAGAGACAGAGTTAAGGGAGCAAATTGGGATTAGTCACTGCAGCAATCATGCACAGAGGAATACGATTATTTCAGGCTGACTTTCTTTGGTCTCTTGTCAAAAAGCACGGTTTCTGTGCACAAAATCAGAGGAAACTTAGCAGAAGGATTTTCTAGGCCGCCATGACTGACATTAGAAAATAGTGCACAACTGAAGGCATTTCAAACAAAATTTTTGGTGGGGTTGTCACGTTGCTTCAGGTCAGGCTCTCGTGTGTTAAAGATGAGGACATCCTTTGCACTGCACAGAGGAGATGCAAAACCCTTATCCTTTTGGGGAGGAAAAAATGAAAATTAAGATAGATTTATTGTCCCATAGCTGTGCTGGATGGCTGCAATGCAGACTGAAGGAGCAGTGAGAGCTCCTGGTAGGGCTGGGAACCTACTGGGCTGGTTGCTGGGTGAGGTAACCAGCTCAGTCTCCACAGGAGCAGCATCAATCCACATCAGTCAGGAGCAAGAAATAAAAACAACCAATACGGAAGAAGAGAGAGAGACTGCAGAGTGCAACACGCATAAATTGGTTGGAGAGAAAAACACTTATGTTTCTGGCTTTTAAAAATTCATTTAAAAAGTGAGGAACATAAGAGCAAACCATATGCAAGTTTTATATGAAATATGCTTCCTATTTATATAATTTTTAAATATATACATGAAGCAAATTGACAGAAGCTGGTGAGATTTATTACAAAACTATATATAAAGAAGGCATTTTTGATTATTGATGGCAGGACAGTATCATTTACAGGGAGCAGTAGGGAAAGAAGCAGAAATAGGTGTTTGTGTCTCCTGCTACTGGCAGAACAGGAGGCAGGTAATGGGATAGAGTGGCATCAAATAATGGTAGTGAAAGTATTGAGTGAAAAGGATAAAACCTTAGTCTGTGCAGGATAACCAGTGAAGAGAATCAATATGAAAGCTGACATCATCAAAACACACAGGAAATGCATTTTAAATATTAAGTGTTCAATTCAACTCTTAACTGTCCAGGATAACAGGAGCGGGGATAAACCCAAGTCAGGAGGAAGAAAACATGTATAAACAGGGCTCTAAGGATCCGAGCAGTGCATCCACCTTGCAAACTGACACACAGGTACGTGGTGTGGAGGTGGAGCCAGCAGAGGAGGGCAGAGTGGCTGGAGCTGAGCACCAGCGCTTGTGGGCAGGCGGCCGAGCCGGGGCAGAGCGGAGCCAACACGGAGCTCCAGCACCTGCCCACACCAATGCTGGCTGTGCTGCGTGGCTGCAGCCTCCAGTCTGATCAGTGCTGAGGAGCAGTGGCTCCAGGGGGTTGTTATTCACAGCAAATAATGCTGTGTCAAGCCCCTTATGTTCCTCCAGCTTCTAACATGACACATGGCCACTAAAATAGACCTTGCTGTTACCGACCTGGTGCTGCTCCCACTGCAGAGCAAGCCCTCCCTCTGTTAATTGAGACACAGAGAAATGTGTTTAGCTTCTCAAATTACTGAATCAATTTTTTTTTTCCCCCTCCTCCTCCCCCAACTTCCTTGGTTTCTCCTTCTGCCAGAGATCGCTGTAGCAGGAAAGAAGTCAAACAGCACTTAATGCAGATAATTACTTCCTGAATGGTATTGTTTTTTCTTTTGGATATGATGCCTGACAGTTAAAATCCTAAGGAAAAAAAAATAAAACTGAGGGGAATTTAATTAAATCCCTCTTAAAAAAAGTAAATCTGTCTTACCAGGACAAAATTCTTCTTACCATTTTTTTTTGTATGTGTAGAATCAAATCAATTAGTTCTCACAGTTGTAGCTTCTTCTGCCCTTTGAGGAGTTTTGTTTGAATTATAATCATTATTCTGTCTGTGCTTTTGGTCTTCCTAGCTCCTCATTCGTGAGCTGCTTTTGCTAAAGCATTCTGAAATTTCTAGGAATAGCTCACATGAAATACTTACAATGAAACAAACCAAAACCAGCCATGTTAGATGGGGACATCAAATATATTCATAGTAAGCTTTCGAAATTTAAGAGTGAATAAAATAACTTGCAAGTTTTTCAGCTTCAGGTAAAATAGGTGAGGTCTCTTAACAAACCTACATCAACATTAACATAATGAGTCAGCCTAGTTCTGCAGGAATTGTGCTGTGGCCCATGGTATGGAAGTCATAAAGGCCAGATTTGTAGGTCTCCGTGAAGATACTTTTTTTTTTTTAAAGCAAAACTTTTTATACTGGATCTTTAAATATCTTAATTTGAAAGTGCTTTGCAGCTACTGCCAAAACCTCTGCCAGTGCCTTGCCAAGCCATGAGGCAAGCCAGACTTTGGGGTAGTCACAGTGAGGGATGGCACATTCCTGAGCCCGCGTGCTGAGATCACAGCTTCCCTGGTGGGTCATAAGGAAGGATGATCTTGCTGTTAACCTGGCACACTGGAAGCCAAGGAAAACTGACTGGATTCACAATGGAATGGAGAAGGTGGCTTTGTTTCCATCCTGACATCTACAGTGGCCAAAATGCGCTGTATCTGGTGATGATGAGAACTATATGAGAACATTTTATTTCAAGCTGTATTCAAGCCAGACTGGGCAGCTGTGTTTTTCTGACCTGCATCTGAATGAGAGCTACTGGCTTTCCTAGGACATCATGGTCTTCACTTTCCAGCTTCTGTTTTACCACATGTGGATGCAGACTGCTTTTTTTCTGGAAGAGCCATTGTTTTGTGTGTTTGGAATTAATTATTTGTAACGTGAATGTGGCAGATTTCAACCAAGAATGGTGCCTCAAAGTTTGGTTGTTTTTTTTTTTTTTTTTTTTATTTTTTTTTTTTTATTTTTTTTTTTTTTTTTATTTTTTTTGTGTATGTGGGATTTGTT
>VZRS01009001.1:21004-114382 GCA_013398055.1 Ifrita kowaldi | reverse complement strand
TTTTTTAATTTTTTTTTTCTTACTCAGTTTGATGTGGAAGATGGAGTTGCTGTGTAAGCCCTTAAAATTTAGAGGTAGCACAATGGCTCGTGGGCTAAAGAGGCTCCAGTGCTCTGTGCTGCACTGGGCACATTACTGGGCCTGGGTTTTTTTTTGTTAGCTCTGCAAGAGGAGAAAACTTAGATTTGAGTTCATACCTGTGTCCCTTCATAATCATTCTTTAGATCTCAAAAATCTTCTGTTCCTGCACAAACTTCGTGTCAGGTTAGGGAATTGGTAATGAGCAGCATCTGAGATAACAGTACCTTGTGTCTCGGAGCGGTGTGAAGAGGAAGATGTTGAGAAGTTCAAATACATCAGTATTTGAGGCACAGAGCCTCATCTGAGGGAAGGAAACTGTTATGTGCTCATAAAGATCCCTCTGAATTGCAAAGCCATCCAGGGCTATAAAGATGTAGCTGTTTCATTCTATTTTTGCTCCGCGTGCCTTGCGAACAATTGGTGTGGTGTGACTTTTTGATTTCACACTTGCTAATTGCTGTGGGTTCCAGGAGCATGTGGCAGTTTTGTTTCACAGCAAGAGCCCTAATCATGAATGACTCCTCGGTGCTGCTGTGCGCTTTCAAATCTATTCTAGGTTAGTGGAAAAAGTCACACTTTATGACAGTGTGAGGCACTCGGAAAGAGGCCTTTTTTATGACAGAGGTTACACCAAGGCAGCGTATTGAGAGGATAATAGATCTCCCAAATCTGTATTCATCTGCACATGTTGTTTTGTACATAATGGGACTTTCATCTGGCTCAAGGAATACAGGACAAATTATTTCACAAGGGTGATATGTCCTTGTACTGTTTCTCCAGTGAATTGGACACAAATAGGTTTTCTATTACCATCAGTCATGCATGTCTCTTTTTTCCCCTCTTTCAAGTAGAGACAAATGGGGAAAAAAAAATCCAAGATTTTCCCAGCTTCTCTTTTTACCGTGGCCAATACTAAGACATTGCTGCTCTTTGGAGCATGGTCTCTACTCTTTGGGTCTAATTTTCTTATTTATGTAGACATTCTGCGCTTGTGTGCGACTTCACGAGGATGTTGATGTTTTTCTCTGTCTGCCTTTTTGGTATGCAAAGTGTGAGAACTGAATGAAGAGCTTAGAGGGCTAATAAGGCAAGAAAGAAGAATACTGTCAGACTGATTACAGTTTATTCATAAACATGCAAGTACTTAGTGCAAGCATTAATGTTCACTTTCACATGCATACTGTAAGTGCTTGCAGCAGCAGAGATAAGGACAGCATGGCTAATTTTGCTGTCATAGGTAAATACATTTTTTGTTTATAGACTGAGCTACGCCAGCTGATTGTGTTTATGGTCCTAATCTTTGTGGTAATTTAAGTCTCTCAGTTTTGCCTGGTGGTTGAACTCAGAGCCTGCAGAGTCTATTACTGCTGGTGTTTCATTAAGATGTGGGGAAGCTGTTGCTTGCAAATTACTTTTGCTCCTGTGAATTGCAGGGAGCTCAGGGTGCTGTTGGGTGATGAGTTTCTCCTCTGAAGTCTGGGGGGCTGGACAGAAAACTCCATGACTCACTAAGGTTTCTTCTGTGTGCTCTCCCCAGTTCCTTCATCACTTGAGAAATCACCATAGAAACATGCCTGGAGTTACAATACTTGGTGTAACCTGTTGTCAGCCCCAAAAAAGAACCCCAAAAAACCACCAGCCTTCTTCCTTCTCTGCTGCTTTAAATTCCTAAAGGCTGATGGGCAACAGCTTGGTCAGGAGCGTACTTCTGTCCGTTGGCTCTCCTGGCACCTGAGTTAGGTGGCAAAAACTGCATCGGGAGTAAACCTGGGCTGAGAAACAACATTGTAGGCTGATGCTGATGGTAAAGAGCTTTCACTGCTCGTCGTGAGTGTATGAGCACACTGGAGTGGAAGAGGAGGGAGAGCTGAATGGTGTCAGTAGGGACCTGGCAGAGAATAAGCAAATAAAGTAATTAAAATTTTAAAAAGCTATAAATAACTAAGAGAAACCACTCATTTGGCTTGGAGATGAAACTGCTTCTGTTTCCACAGGGGCTCAGTGCTGCCAGTGTGCCTCTTCTTGCATCTTTCTGTTGTACACGTATGTGAAGAACTGTGCTGTGAAGGTGGAGAGGTTTAAAGGTGCACATCTAACTTAAAGTAAAAAATATCTTTGGTGCCCAACTCAGTTTTTTTGAAGGATCTTGTAGATACTTCTCTGCATTATAGGACACCTTACACATTTACAAAACTTTCCTAGTGACATTTTATGGTCACATTTAGGAAGAAAGAGCCACGTCAGTTTTGTAATTCTGAAGCGCAGGCAGGTGTGCTCCCAGGAGGATCGTGAAAAATATTTTGGTTCAGTCAAAGAGTGGGTAAGAGCCTAGGCAGTGTATTTATTGCATGAATTTGAAGTGCAGGAGTTGATGAGATAAGAGAGATTTGTATATTTGCTCTGCAGTTATTGAGAAATTACCATACTAAGACCTGCAAATGGCAGTCAGATGAGCAGGCTGATGTATTTTTGCCTGGATTAATATCATGCAAAATGACCAGTGCTTATGTGTGGAAGCACCACTTGCTGTGAATTAAATAGAAGGCAAAAGAAAAAAAAAAACCCATGTCATCATCCTTCATCCTTATCCTTCCCTTTCACTGGCAACAAAAATTCTTCATAAAATGGAAGAAGAAAGTTATAGCATAAACAATACATGAGGAACTCATATCTAGAAGCTAACTAGGAAAGAAAATCATTATCACTTTTAAACTGTGCATATTCTTAAATGTCAGAATGATAGGATTACATATTGCATTGTCTAGCAGCCTGAAAGCTTTTTATATGAGCAATGAATTAATGCCTATGAAATAAAGCTCAGTAAATATTTACTGTGGTGTATGTCTGGGAAAGGTCATGTTGACTCATTTAAGGTCATGCTGTTTATAAATTCATCCTTTTCAGAAGACACTACAGAGGTTTAGCATCCTAAGTTAAAGTGGGGAAACAGCATTCTGAAAATTTCTTTTTTTGTTTTACAGTCAATTCTGCTGTAGGGAACAGACTTCCCATTGCTGATGTCCACACAGCCTTTTCTCAGCTGATCTCATCTCTCAGTTTATTAAGCCTTCTCTTGCCTGGCTAGCCATTGTCATGCCTGGGGGAAAGCTCTGTCAGTTATTAAAAGAGAAATATATAAAAGAAAGCTAATGGCTAAAGTTTAATTCTTTAAATTCTGCACTCAGGGAGTATGTAGCTGCCAAACCAGACAGAAATTTACTGTGTATGCTCTCCAAACCATTACTGCTGAGCTACCTCAGCTGGAGATATTAGGCTGATGAATGTATTTGTAGTGGTTTGTCTGCATCCCTCTCGGCCACTGAGTACTGCCAAGTGTAAAAACCACATGACCACAGCAAGGAATAATAATTCCTGTGAAGAAAGCACTAAACCTTCAGAACAGGGGTCTCAGCATCACCTGAGAGACCAAGACTTTTATTATGCTCTGAGTGACTTTTTAGCAACCTCACTTCATCAAAGACTCAAAACAAATTAGAAGGAAGTTTCAGGGGGTTATTACTCTTTGGCAGCTCCAGAAAAGAGACCTTGATCTCCTGATTGATTCTTTGTACTCAGGGCCTGCCTTTGTCGCAGAGGCAAGGGATTTATGGACATGCTTACATCTTTTGCTGAGTAGGACCTTCTGTGTGCTTAAAGTTATTTGCCTTGCTCAGTCCTGGCCATCATGCACTTTTATACTGCTGAAAAAGAGAATAGCTAAACAAAATTTAAACCTTGTGATATCAATTTGGACAGAAAAGACTAGGATCCGTAATACATAAAAATGGCTTTACAAATCTGAGTTGCAGCTGCCATCATACCATACACAGCTGTTTCTGGTCTCATCTGGCTCTTGATGTTTAAATGGAAGGTGCTCAGGGAGAGACAAGCATCTGCAGAAGGCAGCTTGTTAGAGGGTAAGTGGATAAATCAAATTCTTCAGATCTTTCTCTCCCTACAGAGCACAGAGAGGGAACCTAGATGATAAGATTTGCCCACATGCCCGATTTGTATTATGGTAAAATGAAGCCAGATTAATCCCACACTAAGTACAGAAGTCTCATCACAGAAGTTCTGACCAATGTGTCTGTAAGGTGTCCTCAGTTTGAAGGCAGCAGCATATTCAACCTTTCAGTAATACTCACAGAAGTGTGCAGAATATTTAAGCAAGTTCTTGTGACAGCACAGAAGTAGCTGAAACAAATGTGGTGACTGTTGGAGCAGAAGGAATTATTACTTTCCTACTCTGGTTAAACACAGTCGCAGAAGATCCTGCTCTGTGAGTTGAAGTCACTAAGCTGGTAGGAGAGGACATCGTAGCAGAATTATGTGTTTCTTGAAGGGCATATAACACTCAGTAACCTGGACTGACATCCCTCTGTCAGGCAGCAGCTGTCATTGTCCCCTGACCAGTCTTCCTCTGGGCAGCTGGGGTGGCACTGTTACATCTGAAGGGACTTTCCAGCAGCTGAGGAGCCCGGCTCCATTCCTGAGCTCTTTGTATTCACTCCTCTCATTCGCTTCCTTCAAGTCAGCCTGTGGCAGTTGTGCTAAAAACTAAATGCTTGATACACTCTGACCAAATAAATCCTGCTGGAGCTATCCCTGCAGGGCAAGGTGGCAGGGACAAGTTATGAGCTTTTGCTGCATTAGAGTTTGGGAGTGTTTATGACTTGGGAGCAGCACGCTGCCAGCGCCAGCGTGACAGAGCGTTCTTCTGTGGGTATGAACTTACCAGAGCAGTACAAATGGCTGAACTGAGCCTAAAGCCACACTAGAAATGAATTGGAAATCGGGCTGTAGCCACAGTTGAAATGTTCTGTGTGGATTTGCAGTTGACCCTGTGCTGTACAAAGAGTTACAGAGCTCACCTCTTGCTAGTAATCAGGGAAATGGCACTGTCAGCTTGCTTCCCTTTGAGCACAGGTTAGTAAAAAGCAAAAAAACCCCTACCATGCAGAACAATCAATCACACACACACACACTTTACCACAGCAAATACTTTAGCAAAAAAAAAAATACCATTCATGTGCAGAAACAATATATAAATAACAAGAGAAAATCTCAGCAGCTTGTCTGTTCATCTCTTGCCAGTTTAGAGCACACAGGAATGCCACAAGGTAATCAAAGTGCAGAACATCAGGTTCCACTTGGATCTGAAAAGAAAATAAACCTGCACTTGAACCTGAGTAAGCAATCCTTCAGGGACGGCCATAGCCACATCACAGTTATGGCTCAGGGAAGAAGGGGAGTAAGTATTTTCAAGTATGGAATATGAAAACTGGGGTTCTGGATTTAGACCTAGGTTTTCCAGACCATGCCATGACTCGTGTGACCATTGAAGAAAGGGTGGTGGATGTTTGCAGCTTTTTTCCTGGGGAGCTGAGGGGCAGGGGGTGATAGAAGAATGACCAGCAGTAAGGCAGACGACTTGTTTACGGAGAACACCCAAACAAAGTGATGTCAGCAGACTGAGATGGGGACAAAGATCTGCCGCTGGATTCTTCATGTCACAAAACCAGGTTTGGGACAGGATGTTTTTTGTTTTTTTTTTTTTGTTTTTTTTGGGTGAATGCATCCCAATTTCAAATTTCGAAACCTCTCTAGCAGTCTCAGAATTTTGGAAATACTTAAGAGCACTTTGGTGCCTAAACCCCTTTAAAAACACTTGCAGATATGGAACAAAGAGTTAGGATTCTGGAAGAACCCCTGTCTCCAAGTAAATTCATTGTGTCTAGTCTGTTCTCGAGTTATAAATTAACATGGGGAGGGACAGAAGGTCTTGTTCTCTTCCACCAATTTCCCTTACGTTGCTTTGTGATTATAAATTAATTTGATAACCACTTTGGTTTCCAATTTCTCTGACAAGTGAGAACTCTTAATTTCCTCCCAGCTGTGCTCTTTATAGATAATGCAAGTAGCAAGGCTTTGCATTCTGCCTTTAAGAACTAGTTCACATATGAAGGGTATATATGCACCCTATCCATTCAGAACTGAGGCATTTCCACTGTTGTAGCACCCAGTTCAGCTGAATCCAGTCCAGTCCAATTCCTCTCAGCTGCACCACGGTGCTGGAATAGTTTTCTCATGATGCAACATCAGTCTTCCTGTTCTGTTGAACATCAGGGATTTTGTGTGTAACTTCCTAGTGTCACCTTTCAGCATTAGCAGCTGTTCAGAAGCTGCTTCAGCATCAGAAGCTGCTATTACAGACTTCCATTGTTGGCAGAGGTGAATCCACAATTTTGGAGCTGAAGGACTGAGCAGCATGAATGAATTTGTCCTTCATCACCAACACCCACATCTCCAGTACTCCTTCTCACTTCCCACAGGGCACTTGGCAATGTAAGACACCTCAGAGATTATTTCACACCCTGGAAGGAGAGATTCCTTTCTAATTATTCAAATTCTTCAAAATCTGCCTTAATTTGTCCCTCACTTGCTCTCTCTGCCTTCTCCTTCAGGCTTGTCATGAGGTGATCTGTTCCTCCTTGCCTCTGTGGGCAGTGAGCTGTAGTTGCAGGTGTTTTGCCCTGTGGATGCTGTGCTGTGAGAGCACTTGCTCTCAGTTGTTGGAGAATGTGTCTGTTCTTAGGATATTGTGTACATTCTTAGGAGAATGTGTGCATGGAGTTATCTTTCTCTTCCTTTCCCATTACTTGTTCTTTTTGCAATTTAGCGGGGGATCCACCTAACACCTCCCACCTGGCATATGTTCAACTCTGATCATTTTACATTGGTTCAGGCAGAAATTTGCTCTTATTCTTGTCCCAGAGAGCAAGTATTGACTGGAGAAGGGCCATTGTGGTGGAATTAAGGGAACTGAGGCAATGTGATATGTTTCCTGTGCCCTTATTCATTTTCTGTTACTCACGTACAGGCTCAAGAGGGAAGATGCATTTTAATTAAAGCACAAGGTTCATCTGGCATGTGTTTGGCTACATCCACAAGGGATGGCTAAACTTTAATTGCAGAGGCTCCATAAAGTTCTGAGTTGGGGAAGGGGACCAAAATTGTCTTTTCTTTCTGCATAATTACGCTCTTTGACACAATTTTAGTACTGGGGGAAAACTGAAAATCTAGAGTGGAGAGAAACCAAACTCTATCTACCTGGATGTGAATCCCTGTTGTATTTGGGGTGTACATGTGCAGTCAGGATCAGAAATAGGGAGAAATGCCATCCTAGAAGTCCTAACTTTGTTTTAAACTTTGTTAACATCAGGGTCTCTGAATTTCCTGTGCTTGGATTTTGCCTTCTGCAATTTGCACTAGAAAGATGGGCTAGAAGTATATATTCGGCAATAATTTACTAAGTATTGGACATGTTAGCAGTGTGATACATAAGATATTAGCCTTACTGAAATTAGCATTCTGGCATCCTTAATGCTGTCGTAGTAGCAGTTGATTGTGTGAAGAAATACTTCCTTCCAGGTTATTAACTTCAGAATGGCAGCAAAACATGGTGGGCTGTACATACCATAATGATGTTTGCTTAAAAAAAACCCCACCCTCATGTTCTGCTTTTGTGGGCAGAGATGGGAGAAAATACTTAGCCCTTTAAAGCTGTCTTTCAGAGCAAAGAAATGTGGGAGCTCATTTATAAAATATGACCAGAGGATTGTTATTACTGGCTTTTTGAGACTCAGAATAGCAACAGGGCTGAGGACACTATTCATAGTGCAGAATGCCAGAAATGATGTGTTAACCTGAATCACAAACCATAAATTATTGAGAACTGCAGCTTCTGCTATCTTTTTACATGTTAAAATATTCCTTTTTGCATGGAAAATCTTAACTATACGGATTTGCATTTTTCCCATGGAGTATTTCTTCTGAAGAGTATTTATTAGGGGATGATCTTTACACAACGTGTGGAAAAGTGTAGATAGAAACAAAAGCCCCAGAAATAAATAGGCTTTTTTTTTTTTTCCCAAAAATCTTTACATTTTTGTCACAAGGATATAACATTTTTGTTCATGCTCTTGAGGATCATGTCAAACAATCCTTTCCTTTTGCAGTCAGCACTCAGGTCTGTGCCTGCTCCAGAATTCACTGGAACATGTGGAAGGCTTAAGATGTACTTCCCTAAGTTCTGTAAGGATGTCTTTACCTCTTTAGTTTAGGAGCTAATAATGATAGCTAGCAATTCCAAGGAAGCATATTTTGCTATACTATTTATTTCTTATGTGCTTTCTGTGGAGGATCCACTGCAAGACTGTGGCAGAGGCCAAGATCCTGAAACCTGGATCCCAGTCCTGTCTTTTTTGTAAGGCTTGGACTCACTGCACCCAGTGACAGAGGACTGCAGGAATATTGCCAGGCTGGGACCATCAGCCCTCAGGCTGTTTAGTGCATTTTCAAAAGTAATTCCAGCCTTAGATGAATCCACAGGTATTCTGTCTGAAAAGGTCATCCTGGCTTAGTCATTCCATTAAGTACCTAAGATTAAGTGAGATGAATCGTGGTGAGAATGAGTCATCGTGTGATTTAGAATGAAATTAGCATTATTGGCCACCAAGACAAAATATATCTGAGTGTAGTAGAATCACACACAAAATAGCCCGTATTGCATCCAAGAGGTGGATATAGTGTTCAGTATCGTCTTGTTCTTGCATTGAGGTTATTTTTGTCCAGCATCATACAGTAGGTGATCATAATGGTACCTAAGAAGTAGATCCTTGTAGCTTTAAAATTTGCTCCTGCTTTGGGATTTCAGATGTCCACTTTGAAAATTCTGTGATGCTGCAGGATTTACTCTGTAAAAAGCTGACAGAAGTCAGATTTGTTTGGGATTTTATTTCCACTTGTCTAGCATTAGGTAATGAGATGCAGTTACCAGTACTTCAATTTTACAGAGCTGATGAGTGTCCACAGCTCCTCTTAAAGTCAGCAGTACTTGTAACTACTTGCACTTCTGGTAATTGGGTTCTGGCACAACGTGTTTCAGAATGAGACATTCAAAAGCTAGAGTACTTAAGATTAGGAGTTGTTTTGCAACTTTGGTCCCTTCCTCATGTGTAAAACTCATTCTGTTGTATGGAAATAAACCGAGGATATAAACTTCTGAGAAAGAACTCTGAGCTCTGCTGCGCACCATTTATTTTCCTATTACTCTTTGAATATTGTTTATTCGACATGTTGTACATCTCCTTGCCTCCCCTTCCTTTTTATTTTAATTGGGACCTGGTTATTGGCTGGAAATTCCGCTAGCATGACTCATCCCTGTGCTGTAAATGACTGTGAACAGGCATCACATTGTGGGATTTACTTTCCCCTCCTTTTTTTTTTTTTTTCCCTAAGTGCTTTATCGTGGCACGAGCTTGTAATAATAAACTAGGAAGGAAGTTGGAGCTAATCATTTGGTTCTGAATGCACAAGCCCTGCCAAATTTCCCCACAGGCATGAAACAGCCGCTCAAGCTGTGACACCAGCAAATTAAATGCTGGAGGTAGCTGACCAGAAGTAATGAAATGTGTATTTACCATACTGATGCTGTCAGTCTTAAGACACACTGGCTTTACAATCTAGTTAAGTGGGGCACGTTTGTCACTTCCAGTGGTGCTTAGAGAAAATACTCAGGTTTTTTCCTAGTCTTCTTTTCAAAATCACAAGCCCAGTGCTGGCTGGTAACCCTCACCCTGTACAACGTGAAGAAAGGATGACCAGAATGGTCTGTTCTTTTAAAACACTGCCCGAGTGAAATCCATATTCCAAAGGAGATAAACTATTTCGTCTTATGACATGTTAATTGCCAATTCTTTTTACTGATCTCTTATCTGCCACTCCAGTCAGAGAAGATGAAATTAAAGGATGAAAGTTATTTCAGGAGCCAATAGATATGAAACAGCAGATGTCTCCCACAAACTGTGTGTCCTGTGCATGCAGCAATTGAAAAGCCTGTGAGCACACAGAGGTGTGGAAGAGGGACACATGATCCCTGGAAGGGGACCACTAAAGAGAGGGATGCATCCTGCAGATGGGTAAAGGAAGGGCTTGGATGGGGCACACGGCTGCTAAAGAGAGGGCCCTCAAAAAATGCATCAAGGCAGCAGTGGTTCCAGAGCATCTGCACACAGGTGCATGGAGGAGGGAAGCTATCATTTCACAATCCCCATATGCTTAAGGTGATAGAGGACTCAGAAAAAGCTGTTTACCCCAGACAGGTGTTGTCATAGGTAACAACTGCATCCATCTGAGAGGTTTATATAGCTAGCAGAGACATTCCGTGCTGAGGCATTCCATGTGAGAGCTGTTGTAGAAGGCTCATGAATCATTTGCTGGATGGTGCTTGCTGTGGATTCACGAGAACATTAAGGGGAAAAATAAAAGTACAGTCTTCATCACGGTTAATACAATACCCGTGGAAGAATCAAAGAATAAAATCACAACCCATATGAGCATTCTCTGAAAGCATCTAATTATATCCTAGGAGTGTCCATGACTCTGCAATTATGTGCTTAAATTCCAGCTGTACTTGATTAGCATAGCAAATGATTTATAGTCCAACCAGCTATAAGGAACTTGCTTTGAGCTGTTTGTTGGCACGTATAAATTGGTTTGGCCCTTCTGGCTGCTTCTTCATAGCAAAGGAGGCACGTGGAGTTGGTACTGTGGAATTCAGTGCCAAGGCCAAGGGAAGGCCAGAATAATTTTAGAGATAACACCATTCTTTTTCCTCTAGTGAAACATTTAAATGCAAGTCTGTGGAAGGTCGAAACCCACAGATTTCTGTGGGATTATGCACAAACTTCAAGTTTATGTAGAAATAACTTCGCTGAGTCCTTGCTCAGTCTTGGAAGACAACCATGACTTCTGTGATAAAGCAGTGCATGTGCTTTTGGAAAGCCATCTCATCTGTGCCTTCCTTCTCCTGTCTTCCCACACCAGGAGGGCTGAAGTAAGATTAATTCCACATTTTCTTAGTGAACACAAAACAGGGAGGAAGAAGGATAAGAGAACCTCTACTTGGTTTTGACCAGATCTAAGCATAATCCCCAGTTAAAGGTTTGAATCTCTGTGAATCCAAATGCTAGACTGGGATTTAAGGCAAAATACAACCACTTGAAATGTAGAATTTTGACCTACTCAAGGGTAAGCCTGTTGAATTCAGCTGAGGCTGAGGAAAACGCGTGGAAGCTTTTATGTAGTTGTAGTCTTACACTGTAAACCTTTTGGAACGATCACTTTGCCATCTGTGAAAAATTACCCGGACTTCTGCACCAAAATATTCTCCCATTGATAACATTGGCAGATACAATTTTAACAACTTAAAAGTAATTTTTAAAAGACTAATTAGTGAGCCTCAAATCAGCAGCTGAGGTTGCATTGCCTCTGTCTTTAATCTCAGGCTTGAAGCTGTCTAGACAGGTTATCCTATTTGGGTTGGACTGATTATATGCTTTGTGCGTTGTTCTCATGCTGGGTCAGAGGAGTGGGTTTGCTTAGGGCCTTTGTCTCAAGTGTACCTTAGGTACACTGTAAATGTCAAAGCCCAACGATAATACCATGAATTGTGAAGACAAACTACTGCTGTTTTGAATCTTACACTCCTAGAACCAATTATTTTTTCTTGGTGGGTTTATTTTTGCTGCTGCTGTTGTTGTGGGGTTTCTTTTGCTGTTGTTTCTGTTGAGGTGTTCTTTTGAATGCCAGGAGTTGGCAACACCATATGTGTGAATTTCAAATAGGGATCCTGGTTCTTGCAGCATAAATCCCAGAAATATTGTTTTCATGGAAAAATTCCCACTGAACAAAACCACAAGAAGATAGGAGGTAATCAGGCTGCTAGAATTAATCTCTGAAGGAGGTCTCTACCTCTCTGGTACAGGAACAACTTGATCAAATAAGTTGGGAACTAACCTTGATTTTGCACCTTTCCCTGAGAGCTCTCAGCCTGTGAAATATGAAGGAAAAAGAAATACTGTGGAGTTGGGAACTGAAAATACCAGATATTACAGTTTTCATGGGGGGTAAAAAAATTATAAGCTGTGGTGTGTTCTAATAAACAAAAAAGCAACTCTTAATGTAAGCTTGAACTTTTGCTTCTCATCAATTATCATGAATCTGTTTTGAAATTCCTGTAGAGAACAAGTGCTTCTCCTGACAGCTGGTTTGAAATTAATAAAAAGGAAAGTGTTTTCAGCTGGCAATGACTTAACATGCTTATGATATATGAAAACAAGGTTAAATTGCTCCTTTCTCTCGGCTACTAATAAAAGAAATATTGAAAATTAAATGCTGTAGCTTGGGAAATGAAAAGTGCCAGCCAAAACTGTGGACATAGTGGTGAGAGCTGCTTGTCACTTGGTACTTGCTGGAACAGACATATTTGGAAAAGCTTAGGCAGTGCCAAAAATTATTCTTCAGTTGTAGGCTTTTAGAATATATTGCATTGAGGAATATATGATCCTGTTTCTGCAAGATAAAAGAGTCTTGATTTAATCACCTCCCTTTTTGGGATTTAAATGATTTTGAGGCTTTATTGGAAATCCTCTTGCCCCTGATACCCTTTACAATCTCATCCTTCTTCTGCTCTACTTCACCTTTCCTCATGAAAGGATGACAGAGGCTTTATTCCTCACGATGTAAGGAATGGAGTGTCTGGAGTATCAGAAAACACACAGCAGGATCCAGCCTCTGCTGCAGAGAGACTGGCCTCTGATAATCAGATACCTGTGGGCTTTGACTGACTGGGAACTGTTTCTGAAATAATTGCTCCTGTTTGATGTTGATTCTCTTGTAGAATATAAGATGTAACTTTATTGCAAATATAACAGGAGTATCTTATGACTATCGAGGGAAGTAGGTGGAAGTAAAACACTGGATTTTACTCCAAAAAACTCTTTATTCTTGTCTTGTAGAATGCAGAACCTTTCCAAGTTGCTGTCCGAGAAGACAATTGTATCGTTGTCTCCCTGGAAGCATCAGATGTGGTGAGCTCATCCTCTGTATATGTTGTGAAGATAGCTGGAGAATCCAAGAACTACTTTTTCCAGTTCGACGAATTCAATAGCACTTTACCCGCCCCTGTGGTTTTTAATGCCAAATACCATGGCCTGTATTACATAGTAACTCTCTTGGTAGTGAACTCAAATATGGTTTCCAAGTCAGCGAGATCAATCACTGTGTTAACCAGTAAGTAACACCTTATTCTTCTTTTCTTCTGTTTCTTGTCTTTGTGTGTGGCTGTTTTTCCCCAAAAGTTCTTCTTGTGAAGAAGGTTGGGTGGTTGTTGGGTTTTTTTCTATGGGTCCTGTTTGTGTGTAGGGAGCAGTAGGGAAGAAGTTCTGACGACGTGTAAGTGAAAATTCACAAGGTGTGGGCAAAAAGAAAGGACAGGCTGTAGGTTTCCCCTGGCTGACCCTTCTTGAACACTGAGGTGTAACATACTAAAATAGTGTAAAGAGTGAACCCCCCTTTCCAGATGTTCATCCTAAACCCTTTGAACTAGGAGTTCCAAATATCTAGTAAAGGGCATGACAGGTGCTGACTGACATTTCAGTGTAAGCACTCCTGTTACATGGGGAGTTTTATTCTGTTTTAAATGCTCTAACATTGTTCTTTGATTGCTAATGTGTTGAAGCAGTACTAAACTCAGAAAGCAGACACCAGTCACCAAAACCACGTGTTTGTGGCAGTACAGCTGAAGGTGTTTGTGGTGGAGAACACCTTTGTAGTAGCCTGTCTCTTACTATTTCCAGGTGCCTTGATCCTGGGGGAGAAGTGTGATTTTGTTTGCTCTGTCACCCTACAAAATACCACAGATTTCCAGCTGTGCTTCTGGCTCTGAGGCTGATCCAGGACTGGTTCCATGTGCCAACCTGAAAACAATTTGTAGAACATAAAATAATTTCTTTATCTGGAAGATGACAGAAATCTGTTTGGATGGAGCAAGACTAATTTCCAGATTTTATTTTTTTTTGCCCTAAATGACACCTTGGAATCTATGGGTAGTTTCAGTTGTCTTACATCTGAGGAATGGTTATTATTTTTTGTACCTGTATTATTGTGTCAGTGAGGAAGCACCATCCACTGTAACAGCATTCAAAGCATGTTAAAATAGGCTCGTGTTATTGAGTGAGGTTCTTAAAATTTAGGAGTAACAAGACTTTGCATCGTCTCTATCATCATTTTGCATCATCTATATCATCTTCAGCCTTCCCTTCTGTGCTCAAGTTGTGCCCTGATGAGGAAAACCATGAAGGGCCCCGTGGGAAAAGTATCATGTTGTTGGGTAATGCAAGTACTGAACAATTCCAGGGTTCACAGGCAGCCTGAATTTCCTTTCCTTTGACTGCTTTAACCTTGTAAGCAAAGTAGTAATTTTAATCCAATTTTATGTTTGTTTTCTTCAAAGAAAATAATTGAAGCATGCATTGTCATATATAACTGAAAAAAAATGCCTCACTATGCATTTTTAGCTGGTTTTGGATGCTGCATTTGCAGTTGTGCAACAGGGCTCATTGCTCTTTGATTTCCAGAGCCCACGAGGGTCTCTGGGGTCAGGGAAGGTGTGATCCAAGCTGGCAGATGGTGCACACGCTCCTGTGCAGGGAATCTCTGAAGGAAGAAGGAAGCCAGACTCACTCAGCCCACCAAAGCCAGCCCCAGGCTTCCCATTTATGGCTCAGGGGGTTTCCACAGGGTGTTCCTGAAAAATCGTGAGGCTGATGGCTCCAAGGGCATATCCTGTATCAATCTCCCTCCTCCAAGGCTTGATGGTTTCACCACCTGTCTTATGGGGGTGTGCTGGCAGCGTCTTGGGGGTTTCCTGCTGCCACCTCTTCTGCTCCCCCAGACCTTGGAAGGAGCCGTGATTGTGGCATTCAGCCAGTGCTGCCAGTGGGAAACGTGTAACAAAGAGAGAACAGTGGAGTTCTCTGGTTTTATCTCACCAGGGAGACAACCACGTTCATGGGAAAGAAAGGGCAGTCCTGCAGGCAGCACTGAAGGATGTACTGAACTCTAGAAGTAGGCTGTAAATTGTGAGCTTTGGAAGGGAAAGGATCCAATCTCCTCAGTGATATTTTCTGTCAGGCAGATGGATGAGTGCTGGCTCTCTTGTAGCAGCCTCTGCTCCTGAGTTCATCTTTTGGAGCACAAGGCTGCAGAACTGAAAGGAAATTTGGAATGAAAAGGCAGCATGGCAGCGTGGGCTTTTCAAGGTGTGTCAGTACCCTTCAGGTTTTCAGAAGAGATCTTAAAACCTCCTGTAGTGACCACTGGTTTCTCCTACAAAAATGCATGAGGTTGTATTTGGTTTGTTGTTGGGGGTTTTTTTTCTCCTCTTATTGGTATTGTCCACTGCCTGTTTTACATAATTTTATGACTATCAGTTAACTTGATTTTTTTGGCAGACCATAATTAGGATAGATTTGTATTTTTCTTTTTGCCATATGCTGTCTGACTGTTTAATATTCTTGGTTTATTTAATCATGCAAAGACACGTAACTATCTAAATTATTCCATCTATATCTTACACATGAAAGAATGGCACATTGCAATTAGCTTCCAGTACCAAATTAATTCCTGTTCTAACTTCATTGGTGTCAGGAGAGCTTTACCAGTGGCAGATTGACCCCATTCATTAGGCTGCCACAAAACAAATCAAGCAGGATAGCCAGTGATGCTGTGGTTATTCCCAAGCCAGTACTCACAAGAGTTTTCTGGGATCTCCTGGAGGTTGCAAAGGAGACTGTGCAGGGAGATGCAGCCTTTCAGCGTGACCATGTGCTGGAGATCTGAGTTTCAAACACAGAGTAACCAAATAGTGCTTGTCAAAACGAGACCAAGGTCCCTCAAAGGCATTGCCTACTTAGAAATTCAGTGTGAGTCCTGAAAGACCTCTGCTTTCCGATGGTGTATCCTGATGACATTTCCTTTCTCCTGTTCACATCTCCCATCACTATGCCACATCTAAGGGAATTGGCAAGAAATGGCTATGTCTCTTCACAGGCTGAAACTTTTTAAGCAAGAGAAGAAGCCATTTAAGAGAAGACTTTTTTTTATTCCTTAAAGTTTTCTGGCCAGAAAAGCATTGAAAAACTAACAAACTGTGTATTTTATACATGATGTGTTGGCATATATATATGTATATATATGTATATGTGTAACTCTTCAAAAAAATACATGGGCATAAATATGTACATATAAAAATATAAAATCATGTCACATAAATATAACATAGAATCATAGTATCATTTAGGTTGAAAATGACCTCTAAGATCATCAAGTTCAACCATTAACCCAACACTGTCAACTTCACCCCCAGACCACGTCCCCAGGTGCCACCTCCACACATTCTTTGAGCACTTCCAGGGTTGGCGACTCAGCCACTTCCCTGGGCAGCCTGTTCCAGTGCCTGACCACCCTTTCAGTGAAGAAGTTTTTCCTGATACCCAGTGTAAACCTCCAGATTTGTCAGGCACAATTTGCCCTTCATGAGGCCATGCTGGCTGTCTTGGATCACCTCCTTGTCTTGCATGTGAGCGTGTCATCCACGCACGTGCTCGTGTATGTATGTTACCATTTGAGGTTCCATTGTTAGTTTGGTCCTCTTCTACAAGACTGCACAGTTCTGCTTGTCTCTGATTGGAATGATTTCATTGCAATAATTTCTCACGTTAATCAAAACACCACAAACTATAGAATGTCCTTGTTTAGGCTCTGTGGTCCAGATTGTTGTAATGAAAAGGATGAGCTATTTGAAAACACTTAGATAGCAAACCTGTAACATGGAATTTGAGCACAAAATAGCATTTTCTGCTCCTGATTCTGTAGCAAAGTTGTGTTCAGCAAATTGGGCTCTCGCTGAAGGAGAAGAACTGAAACCCTGACCACATTTTAAAGACCGCTGCAATGGTTTGGACAAGAATAGTTGTGAGGATCTCATCCTCCTGGCCAGATTCCTGTGAGTGTGATTGTGCTGTGCCTGTCAAAGTGACCTTCTTTGCAGTCTTCAGCCTGGACACCGTTAGGAGTAGTTCTGGTATCTAACACAACTATTTCAGGCCTGCTTTGCTCTTGCAGCTTTGGCTTTTCGGTGGGGAGGAAGTAACTCCAGAATTTATATAATTAATTGAGTGTTTTGAAATATTTGAAAAAAAGTTTCACGTTTTTACTAATTGATTTTAAAGTAGTTTATGAGGTAAATAAAGAGCACATCTGTAAAATCAGTGACTGATACTCTCACTCATTCATCCTACATTTTCCCACCTTGAAGCCTTATTTTATTCTTCCCAGGGTGAGTCATACCCATATAGCATCTTCCTCTTCTTCATTTTTTTTCAAATTCACTGTCAACTTTATATAGTGAAGGAAGAAAAAGAAGTCTGTACATTGGAAGGAATAGGGAAAGCAGTACATTGCAAAGCTATTGTGTCCTGCAGGAAAAAAATGTGTCTGTGCTGGGAATTGGAGAAATCTGGATCTGAGGATCTCTGATGGTAATTAAGAGCAGCTCTGCCTGGCTTTTATTTTAGCTGGTGATGAGGAGTTTTGAGTGGTAAATGTCTCATTGTCTCAAGAGCTGATGATTCCTTACACACATGACTGCGAAATACATTCCCTTCAGGAGGAGTTCTGCCTCTGTGTCTCCTGCAAGAAGTATTCTCCTTGAGAGACCAACAGGCTGCTGCCTGGGCCTCTGATCTCCAGCTCTCAGAGAGTAATTGGCATTAGACCCGGTTAATGCTCCGCTGTCATTGTGCCAGATGCTGCAGGAAGTGATTCAGCAGGTCCAGTCCTTTCCTCTGGCGTGTTAATGGATCAGGGTTCTTTAACTAGGAGCTTCAGAGGGTTTTTTTCCGTAATGAAATGTGAAACTTCAGCCCTTCATGTTTTTCTTTCTTAATGGATGACGTGAAACACCTTTAAAAAGGGTGGTTATCTGTGGCAGCCCTAACTTTGAAATGTAACTCAGAATAGCATCCAAGTCCATTAATGCTCAGCTTTTTCCAGCAAATAAACCATGTTATGCTCTTTTTTAGGGTGAAAAAACCTCTCCACCAGAATCAAAGAAACAGAAAGAACTGCAACCATATGATTCCCTGCTGTAATTTTCATTGTAAGGAGGATCTAAACAACTGGCCTAAATCTGTTCAAGAACAATAGCAATGCCTTTGTTCTTGTGACAGCATTATTTTTTAGGTTGTGTCATCTTTGTATTTAGCATCCTATGGGGCCGTGTAGGAATTGCACTATGTATCATCATTTCTCAGGAACTATTTTCACTTACATTCCCCCTTCATGAGCAGTAGCACAAGGTCTCTATTACCTATCGTAAACTTGAACATTATGTTCCCAAAGTATCAAACAACAGCTTCTTTAATCTCAAAGATGGTTTCTTTTTAACAAGAGATAAAACATCCTGAAGTTTACAGCGTAATGGAAGCTTTACCCTGGCTGTGCCTTACTCCCAGTAATCATACAGATACATGAACAGTGTCCTCCTGGGGAGAAAATGACGTAATTCACAACTTCTTCCTGTGAATAAAGGGAATTACCCACGGGGGTTAGGTCACTCCATTAATGGAGTATCTTTTTTATAAAAGTCACAATATGGAGGTAAATAATGATTTATCTGGGTTAAAAAGTGTGAGAAGCAAGGGAGTTGAGCTCAGTCCCACAGGTAATGCTATGTCTAAGCTACCACAATAATCAATCATTAATTCAATTTGTGGAGTGACCCAGTCTACAAATACTACAAACAAATTGATTTGGATTTGAAATATGGTACTTATTTTCACAGTACCTTTTTCCCCCCCCTGAATTGCAAATATTAATGCATCTGACACAAAGTGAATGCATTAATGGAGGATTTAGCATTCAGGATTTTCCAGGACATTTGAGGAACGTGTCAGTCACATTTATTATGCTGTCATGATGCTTGTGTAATGCAAGTTATATGCTAAATGCAAAATGCTGGAAAGTCCAGGATAAACAGAGAAGTTTCCTGTTAACAGATAAAATGGGAAAGCAGTTGCTACAGAAGCAGTAGAGACACTGAGAAAAATGGCAGATTTAGGACTTGATCCTGCAGTCTTGTCTCTGTGTGTGTAATGTAATCTGCAAGTCTAAAAATAAAGAGATTGTAAGTGGTTTAAGAGGTGCCTTAAACTATTAGAGGGACTTTGAAATGCTCTAAGTCCCTTCTGTAATATGACTTCAATGTAGTACTGAGCTTTTATAAAGCTCTAAGTATTACATTTCTGTGATTCCACTTTATTTAGGCTATTTCTTTGACAGGCACTGAAATCTGTGACAAGCTGCATCCTAAACACTGAAAATGGTAAAATTAAAAAGACCAGTCTGTTTATGCTCTGAATTATAAATATAGATAGTAAAGAGTGGCATTTTGCATATTCTTTAATTTTAATAACCCTAGGAGCAATTAGTAAGTGAAAGACAGAACGTGATGGTTATCTGCTGAGTGTTCTTTTAATTTCACAGTGTGCAAATAGCTTTTGATGGGAAGATTTGGTGCCGAAGGAAGTAAGATAATGGAAGAATCTTTAAATTGCATTATATCACTCATGCAGCTCTGCTAACATCAGCCATGAGCGAGGAGAGGATAGTGAGCGGAAGATAGCGACACGAAAGAGAGGCTGCGGTGATTACCGCTTAATTCAATTGTTGGTTAATTAAATCAAAGCATCAGGAGGAAAAATCATTTGGATTAAAAATGAATATAACTTCCATCCCTTATTTGATTTGTTGTAGGAAGGAATAAATGGGGTAATTGAATCACTGGCATAAGAAAGTTTCAGTAATTCTTTCAGAAATGAGGAGACCTCAGATGTGAATGAGATAGCAGGAGAAAGCCCAGGGCACACCCGCTAACGTGAGGGATGACTGCACATAAGCATTGTGCTGTTTAGAGATTGTTATTGACGTTTAAACTACTCTCGTGTGCTGTGTGAGCTGTGATATGAACCCTCTGGTCATGTGGGGAGTCATCTCCACTATTTATTTTGGAATAAGTGATGGGAGGAGCGTCGGCAGAAAGAGGAGGGTAGGCTTTGTTTCCTGTGATCTGCTTTACTCCTATTTATTTCTAGGCTATCATGAAATGTCAGCAGAATTTTCACAGATCCCATCACTGAAGTGCCTGTTGGTATCTGTGAGATGGGGAGTTTCTATTTGTAAGTGGTTAATGTACAAATATACTGATATATATCTGATGAAGATAATCGGGTGCCTTTGCCACAGGAAATAGTTTAATAATCCCACACCGTTGCATTTCCGTGCGCTGGCAAAGTTAGAAATGACGATGCATTGGTCTTGGTGGGAGGTTCTGTTTGCATCTGTGGTTTTGTTCCCAGTTGCTTTTTCTTCTCTGTTTCCCATCACATCTGGAAAATTACAGCTGTAGTGAAAATACCATGCTGGTCATTGGGATTTAGTTTTCTCTTTCACTTCAGTCTTGCTTTTCCACCTTTGATTAACCTACCCCGCCTCCTGCGGGGTAATTCCACTTTTGATGCTGATATTGATCTTCCCTTTCATCTACTCTTTCTCTTGCCCATTGTGACTGTATGCTCTTTGGGGAAAAATATTTTATTAGTTTTTCTCCAGGGCCTACGGCAGCAGAATTTTGAGCTCATTCGGGTTCTCTAAGGCCTTGCTAATCAACAGCCTGAATTTTGCACTCTGATGCCGGTAGTGTGCAAGAACTGAATCAACATGCTAATCTTTATAAGGATGTAGGCATAATTGCATTAACTATCTCTATTAAAATATGTTAGCATGACAAATTTCAGCTAACAGGATAACGTTGCCTTGAGTGTCTGCTTGGACCTCTCAATCACAGGATAGTTGGGTTGCTGTCAATTTTTTCTTGCTGAGGAGAGCATTGGAAAAAAAAGGTGGTTTTTTCTTTTCGTTTTTGTTGGATTTTTTTATGAACAGAGAAAGCTGAATAAAAATGTGACTCTCTTTTTGTCAGCAACAATCCAGACTCCCAGCTGCAGTGAGCTGGCATGGCTTTCCTGAGCTGATGGAGCTATGCTGGTCTGGATTTCAGATCCCAGGACACAGGATATTTTTATTAGTTTTTGCGGCCTACCTGACTCTGAGTTCAGAGCATCAGATCAGCAATTCCTCCTTCCTGTACACAAGCTTTCCCTGTGCCCTCCAATAAAGCACTTTACTTCTCTGTACCTCTGTTCTTCATCTGTAAAATAATGTTAATGGTACTGTTTATTTTGCAGAAGTTTGATGGGGATAAATGTGTTAAAGGTGGTGGCCCTCTCACATGGCAGGAATGAGGGCTGTGTAACTACCCATGAAATAAAGAAATGTATAGATACCAAAATAGAGAATCTTCATTCATGTGTCTTCCATTGGCCATTACACTGATAATCTTCTCAGCTCATCTTAAAAGCTCTACATTTGTGCTGAAGTCACTGCAGTTTCAAGTGTTGTGTTGCTTTTGTCTGGGCACTTCTACATGATTGACAGGTATTAAAGATGACAATCTTTCTGAGGTGATGACTGTGAGTGCTTAAATAATAATGTATTTTGAATGTCAAATATGGAAATTTTTCTCTTAAAGTGTTAAGAAGATAAATTCTTTGTGGGGGAGGGGAATACTGAAATATTGGCTTTGTCAATGTCCCAGGTAGCTTTGCCCCACACCTCAGTGAAGCCCCAAATATCACCTGGTAGATTTAAGAGTGCGTGTGCCATACCTACAAAACCATTTATTTTCATTGGTATTGTATACGTGTAAAGAACTCAGTTTGCCTATTAATCTGGTCCTTTCTTCCTTTTTTCCCCCTTTTGTTTGTACATCCTTTAGAACCACTTCCTGTGAGCAATGTTTCTATCTATGATTACAAACCGTCTCCAGAAACAGGAGTGTTGTTTGAAATTCAGTACCCAGAGAAGTACAATGTTTTTACCAGGGTAAACATAAGCTACTGGGAAGGAAAAGACTACCGAACAATGCTGTACAAAGGTAGGAGGAAACTGTTTCACCAAAATTCAATACTGACTCTGCTGGAAACATTTTAAACAGTGGTCTTAGGTGGGGTTTTGACATGTATTTATATTTCTGGTAATGTCTTTATGTAATAGCTTTTATATAGTGAAGTAAGGGATGGGTGTTTGAATTGAGCTAGTGGTTCATTTGAGATTTTTAAATTGCTAGAATCCTGGTTCTGGTGTTGTTCTCTTTCTTTTGGATTTTAGGGGAAGACTTGGTGGTCTGGATTTTTGTAATCAGGCTGAAATCAACCTGGGAAGGCGTCCCCAGTTGCTGGTGCTTCTGTGTCAGTCCAAAGCAATACAAAAGCTCCCAGGCTCTTCCCTCTGACCAAGGTTTCCCCTTTGGTCTGTAGCTGATAGGAAAGCTCTGGGATGTCCCAGAGGAGGGAAACCCATTCAATAAACCTGATTGTTGGCACGGGACCAAACCTGGAGCCAAATTCTGTATCAGCATACAGTGACACAGTGCTAACAGTGTGTAGTACATCACTGCAGCATTCAATGTTGTCCCTGAGCTAATGAACCCTCCTGCGTAATAGCAATTTCAGTGTTCTTAAAATAATCTGATCAAGGGCAACCAATCTAGACAGTAAGCCTAAACAAACAACCAACCTAGCCATCTAAATCATCTAAAAAGAGAAAATCCTTTATTTTTTATCTGTTCACAACTGAACCCTTTCATATATTTGTTTACAACTTTTGCCCTGCAGTATAGCTTAAGCACAGCATCTGTCTCAGAGATATAAACGGGGCTGTCCTGTGGGAAGCACCCTAAAAGGTGAGGAAGGCACCCACATGCTCTGTGGACCCTGAAATCCCAATGGTTTAACATTCTATAGTGCCAGTAAAATGCCTTTGGGCAATCCAGTAGGTGCTGAATTGAATTTTAGGCACTGAATTAAGGATCCCTAAACAGAAGACTGGTCACTGTAAACTCTCTTTAAAGTCAGCAGAGGGAGATGCACACCTCCAGAAGGAGGTCAGAAAATTTGGGAGTCTCTTTTGCTGCAATACAAAGTGGGGCTAGAAATCACATTTCCAACGCTGTAAAGTGCCAAAAGTTAGGAAAGGCAAAGTCTGGATCACAGCAGAAAATATAGGTGACCTCTTTCCAGAGAACAAAAGGGATACCAGCAGTAATTTTTATCTTCTGCAGCTCGTGGATGGTTCCAGGGGCTGTAACGCTAAAGCTGCTGATAAATAAAAGAGTCAACCTAAATTAGGAGATTCCCTAATCAGCTTGCACACTCCTTGCCACAGCCAGATAGCCCTCAGCAGGTTCTCTTCAGCCCACCCGTGCTGTGCTGAGCCCTCGGCGCTGCGGCTCGTGCGCGGCTGCGGGCGGGTGTTCCTTTGAACATCGCCCCGGAACGTTGTGCCTCCCTCAGCAAAAGACCAAAGAGGCTTTTGCGTGCAGCAGTTAAAGGTCTGCAGGAACTGTCAGATGCTCTTTGAGATATTCAGTGTCATGTGGAGCAGGTTGCCAGATTCGGTTCCCTTGCCAGTGAAAAGCAGCTCGTGTTTCTTGTGCTGGGCCTTTTTTTTTTTTTTTCTCCTTTTTTTTTTTCTGGTAGCAAAGTGGCTTTGACAGCCAGGAAAAGTGTTGGCAAACTGAATTATTACAATTTCATGTCTCAGAGCAGGCTGAAAAAATGTTTAAACATCTAAAACATTGCCCATCCACCATGTGCAGTCACATTATCAGAAAGTGAACATTTGATGCATTATCCTCTTTTTTTTCCCTTTCTTCTTTTCTCTTTAAACCTTCTGCAGATTTCTTTAAAGGTAAAACAGTTTTCAATCACTGGCTGCCTGGCATATGCTACAGTAACATCACATTTCAGCTGGTATCAGAAGCAACCTTCAACAAGAGCACGCTCGTGGAATACAGCGGGGTCCAGCATGAGCCCAAACAGCACAGAACAGGTGAAGAAAATCCTTACACACCATTTCTTCCAAGTCTGTATTGCTGCTTTTCTTGCTGTTCTGGGGAGGGGATTGATCCCACAGAGAGGAGGGTCTGTGTGGGGGCAGTCCTGGGAGCATGGGAGGAGGATGTTGTGGCTGTTCCATAGGCTTGTGTGTACAAACCGTGCAGAGGGAAATTTGTGTGGGTGTTCCTGTCATAAAAGCTTGCTTCTTAGGAAATAACTTCTTCACATGAGATATCCTGGGCCTTGTGCTAGGAATTAATTTTTAAGCCAGAGGAATAGCTGCTCTGAGCAGACTATTGATCTGTCTCTATTGGTCTGTCTCCTTGTGCAGTGAATCATAGCTGAACTGCTTGAGAAGGCTTTCCTCATTGTGCACTTTTCCAGCACGGAGAAGAATGTCATAGTTGCCCGACTTGGCGGCCAGTTTGTGCCCTGAAGCATGAACTTTTAATTTCCAAGACAGCAATGTTGCAAAGGCTGAAAATTGCATTTGTTCAGGGTCCAGAACTAATTTAATTTGGTCCTGGGACGGTGCCCAAAACTTTTTTGTTAATCTGTTGGACCGCAGACATTTATCAGGGTCCAAAGTGAACTGAGCCAGTGATAAAATCAAAAGGCCAAATCTTCAGATGAATACACTGATGTTGGTCCATTGCCTTGGACAGAACAAAGCCAGCTGATGCCAGCTGAGTTCTGTCCTGAAGATCCTAAATATAGTTGTTGAGATATTGAACCATAACCAACAGGATCACCTTTTTTTTTTCCTGCTGCCGTCCCATCCCTCATTTTTCACATGAACTGCAATGAGAATGTAGAGTCAGGTTTTCTATTCGTGGCTGTGGCTGGGATGGGAGTTGAACAAATTAGTGTGCTGTAAAGTGCCATCTTAAAAGGTGCCAGGCAAAATTATTTGAAGAGGCTACTCACAGTCAGAGAGTGTAAGGAGAGGCAGACAAGCAATAACAGTGAGACAGACAAAATGCTGTGTGTTCACCTCCTGGCATCAGCTGAAGTAACTTCTTTGCATGCCAGAATCTTGTCTTGTGGAGACCCAAATCTTAAGATCAAGCTTTCATAAATATTAAAATTTAAACTGATGTTTAATGCTTGTGAAAAGGTGGCTGCTAAAAGCATTTGAAAAGCCCTACAGCAACGTGAAGGTTGTTTTTTTAATATGAGCTATGCTGTATATGAGTTTTGCATGTATGCTTAAATTCATTTCTACAGAGGTAGGATTTTTTCCATGATCAAGATCTTCCTGGAAGACACAATAAAATAAATGCAGATTCACTGTTAAAAATTCCCACTGGAGTAGCCTTGCTGTTACAATAGCACTCAAGTTTGATTTACTGTGACTGCACATCTACTTTACTTCCTGGAATTCTTGAATTGTGATAATTCTGTGGATTTATACTCGTCTTGATCCCACTCGAATCACTTCTGGTATATGTGTAAGAAAATGTAAGAGAAGGGAGAATCTTAGTGAGAGCAGGTTGTTTCAAACAATCCCTAGAAGAATGTTGTTTGTCTGGGGAATTAATACATTTAAGGATGTACAAAACATACCTATTAAAAGACTAACCCTTGCTTCTCTTTTAGTTCCTTACCCACCTCGAAACATTTCTGTTCAGATTGTACCAATCAACAGAAACAACTGGGAAGAGCACAGCGGGAATTTTGCAGAAGAATCCTTCATGGGACCACAAGAAGTCATAAGGAAAGAGAAAGTTAGCCATCCTTCTGACAGCCCAGCTGAAATCCCAGCAGCAAACACATCTGCAGCCTGGCTGGATGACCACTCCAACGGCACCGAGTACGAGAGCACCTCGCAGCCGTCCTGGTGGTCTAACGAAGCCGAGTCATCCGAGGGGGAAGAGGAGTTTGTCAATGCAGTTTCCAGTGATTATGAAGCCAGTGAGGCCAACACATCTGGCAGACCCACAGCAGAGCCCCCTCCCTTCCTTCCTGTGCAGATGGTGCTGACCTGGTTGCCCCCAAAGCCCCCTACTGCGTTTGATGGTTTCCATATCAATATTGAAAGGGAAGGTAAAGCAGAGCCCTGTGCCCTTCTCATCCTTCTTTTCTGTAACTCCATTTTGATGGTTTCCATATCAATATTGAAAGGGAAGGTAAAGCAGAGCCCTGTGCCCTTCTCATCCTTCTTTTCTGTAACTCCATTTTGATGGTTTCCCTATCAATATTGAAAAGGAAGGTAAAGCAGAGCCTTGTGCCCTTCTCATCCTTCTTCTCTGTAACTCCACTGGTGGATTGTCTCCTCTACAAATTATTAATTAGCTAGCACGGTGCTTCAGAGGGCTTTGTTAGAGCCCCTGTATTTCTTGAGGAGTTTCTTGCATTGAATGGCATCTACTTCTGGCTGGGCAACACAAAAGTGAGGGGGGAGGAGGAATAAATTGCAGTTTGCAGTTCTCTTTTGTTAAACAAGATTTATACTGTTGTGCACATTGCCACACTGTTTAAATGCAGTCCTTTTGGACCCCTTTTAATCCCACAGCTGAAACAAGATTAGCATTTCTGATGTGAATAATTTTCTTGGTGGCTGGAACCTTCCAAATTTCAATTAATCCGCACTCTTGTTTCCCCCCCGATTTAGAGAACTCAACTGAATTTTTGACAGTGAGTGAGGACACTCACAAATTCGTTGCTGAACTGAAAGAACCAGGAAAATACAAGTTGTCTGTAACAACATTCAGCTCCTCTGGCTCTTGTGAAGTTCGGGGAAGTCAATCAGCAAAAACACTTAGCTTTTATATCAGTAAGTATCTCATCAAACCCATCTTTGTCTCCCTGAGCAGCACAGCTGTAAGGTGCAGAGTTGGACCGCTGTGGCATCTCTGGCATCTGCTGATGGATCATCAGGGCCTGGTCTTGTGGAATTCCCTGTGCCAGAGCAGGAAATACAGTGCACATATGTTACATATTGCAACCTGCCTGGATGGGCCATCGTGGTAGTCTTAATTAAGAACTGAAAGCAGGTGATGTGATGGAGTCATTTCCAGTGTTCACAAGTGGCTCACTGAAATGAGTCACCCTTTTGCATCTCTCATGGTGAGGATTTAATTCCAAGAATTAGTTTGGTGGTTATGGAGAGTCTTGGAAATATTTAACTTCCTTACTCCTGGAGTGTGTACTGGGTTAGGGATGAAGGGCAGCTCAGGCTGGGAGTGTGGGAATTGCACAATTAAACACTGAACTCTGAAATGGCACGGTCTCTGAGCAAATTACAGTAGATGAAGTGGTTCAGCCTGCTAAATTCAAAGGAGAAAAAGTAATTTACTATTTCCCTGTAGAACCCCAGAGTTTCTTAACTGGAGATTTAGTAAAAGGCAAAGTAATAATACACTACTGTGTAAGCTAATACCAAGACTGACAATTACATCAGCAAGTGAGACAGGTGTTGGTGAATTCAGATCATTATCCTTCTAATGGCTGTGATCACCTTTGTACCTTTTTCTGCAAAAGGAAATGGATATACCCTACAGAATGGCCATAGAATGAGAAAGGGGAATGCTCACAGCACTGCCCAGTTTTGCATGTGGGAAGGAAATGCCTTCCCAAACCGTGAATGCTGCAACAAGACACAGTAGCTAGAGTTGGCAGAAAAATTCATATTAAAAGGAAATGTACTCAAGCGCTTCAGTATATTATGAATAAAAATTGTGCCTTTAATAGCTTGTAACATTTGCAAATTCTGAGTATTTAGACTTAAATTAATCATAATGCTGGACTGGATGTAGCAATTCCACTATTGCTCCCGTTTTTAACAACTTTATAGTTGAAACAATCAATAATTGGAAAACATAGAGGAAACAGCACATAAGAGAGAGGGTCTCTGCTCTTGTAATTTCACTGTCTTCTGTTTTTCTGTAGGAATAGTCAGACAGCTTCATTATATGAAAAGCATTAAAGTAGATAAATACCTATGTAGCATTGCTATTACTACCAAATGTTATTCCATTTTTCAAGGTGTGACATTATTTTCATTAGGCAATATTTAATGCAGTGTCCTCCATGAAGTGTGCAAACTGTGGACCTGAGGGAAATGAGGACATGTTAATGCAAAGTATAGGGGTATGGATGGCTGAATTAAGGATGGACCTTAATCTCATTGTGGATAAAGTATTAAACTGTTACAGGAAGGTTACAATATTTTAATTTTACATGTAACACATAAGAGCCTTCGGTTTTTTGGGTTTTGCCAGTTAGTTTTGCAGGCTTTTAGAACAAAATGAGGGTTCTTTGCAGTTGTCTTATATATTCTGTCAAACACAAGGTCCTTGGTATTTTAGATACTTTTTATATGTATTTCTGATAGAATGCCAAATTGGACATACGCACAAACACTCTTTGGCTGAAATGGCTTTTCCATTCCTCTTTATGAGTCTGATCAATTAGGCTTTGTGTGGGGACTGCAACTCTGGATCATGACATGAGGTATCTCTGCTCCCTTAATGCCAGTGCTGAAGCAGTTTCTGAACAATGAGAGCTACCTGTACATCCACTGTCTCCAGAGTTTAATCTAATGATCAAATTCCTCTTTTTCACCTGCGTGGGTGTGGGTCTGCTGCTGTGAATAAATTTTGCCCACAGCATCAGTCTTATCTTTTCCTTGTAGCACTTGGTCAGTGAATCATCCTGTCAGATTACTGGCTTGTGTTACATATTTTTGTTACATCCAGATAGCAGTCAAATCTTATAGGCTGATCTTAAACCCTGTTCTTGCTCTGGCATTTGTTTTATTTTATCAATAAATATAAATTACTGCTAGAGTTGCATGGAGGAAGAATGTCAAGGACAGAGGTGTCATAAGTATCACTTAAAAGTGACACGAAAAATGGGCTACTTTCATGAAATACGAAATTTTGACCAGGTCTGGCTGAAGTTATTTTCCAAGCTGTTCTTTCATCTATATTTAAAGCTGTGTTCTCTACCAAGTGCTCCAAAAGGTCTGATGGAGAGTGAGATTCTTCACCGTGGTGACCTCTGTGAACTTGATTTTCATGCTTCAAGGCTGTGCTACGCTTGGAGGGTGTGTTAGTATGTGGAGAGGCAAAAAATTCTGTGTGCTTATCCTTTAATATTGGTCAATGATCTGTGCAATATTGGCTGCCACTGCTTTTAAGCATTCCCTTGGAGCAAATCTGATACTGCTGGGTGGTTTCTGGTAAGCAGCAGAGAGTACAGCAATCTGAATTTTCAGACAGTCACGTTTCTCTTGTCACTGGCTCTGCTGCAGGTGAAACAGCAGCAACCTCAGGCTGTTTCCCAGGGCTGCCATCTCTGCTGCCTGAGGGCTGTGGAGGTGGACAGCTGCCAGTCCAACCTCCCTCACCAGCAATAAATAATTCCCTGAAAGAGGGGTGTTTTGACACAAGTGGACAGAGTGGCTTGCTCACCTGTGCTTCTGGGACATGTCCCAGGCCCCACAGGTGAGTGGATAGAGGAGCTCACCGAGAAGCCCCAGCATGTGACCGTGACGGTGCTGAGCTCCACGACTGCCCTGACGTCCTGGACGGCTTCACACGAGAGCAGTGGCAACAGCACCATCGTGTCTGTGCTCTCCCTCACCTGCCAGAAGCAAAAGGAGAGTCAGAGGCTGGAGAAACACTACTGCACTGAGGTAAGGGGCAGAAGATGGAGCGTTTTCCAGTCCAGGAGAAAATCGTCCTGCTGTTTAGAATCCTTGTGCCCCAGGGCTCTGTCAGGCTGCAGAGGACAGTGGTGGCTGCTCCCTTCTGCAGTCTGAGGGAAGGGACAAGGCTGGTGCAGAGTGGAGGGGAGAGCACAGCAGTCAGGAATGAAAATGTGCAGTACACCACAGGATTGTTAAAATGGGATTTCTGCTGGACTTGCTGTGGCCAGTCCTTCACTCAGGCATGTGCTGCAATACATTTGTATTAGTGAAGTGCTCACATGCATCATTACTGTCAAAGCAGCATAAATTATTTCTTAGCTATTCCACATTTGAATACAGAACCTGACTGTAAATTTTCTGGAAGTTTTGAGATGATCAGAAGTCAGCTTTTCTTTTCATCCATAGAGAAAGGTGTCAGCACTGGGAAATAAATAGCCACCTGTGATTTGTGTGGATAGCAGTTCTTCAGGGCTGCTGGATGGGATGTGTTTATAATCATCAAGAGTCCCAAACCCCAAAACTTGACAGTTTGCTGTTGCTTGAAACCCTTAGTGAGTGCAACCCCACATCAGACTCTGTGCCTGTGATAGATCAGTGGCACGTGGCTTAAATTAGGAAGATGTTTTAGCCCCCATCTCAGGAGCCTCACCAAGATGCTGATACAGCCTTTTTCTGAGCAGGGTCATGACTTCTGTCTGGCTCCCTAAATGTGTGTGATGGAGGGGGGTGCCTTGCTGCACCCTCAGCCCACCCCTGGGAATGGAAGGGGACTGCTGGCACTCCCTGTAAATCTTCCTCTCCTTCAACTTTGTGATCAGCCCTGCAAGTTAATTAATACAGAGAATTTGCGACCCTTAAAATGCCTTTTAAAATTAATCTCTGTAAAAATTCTGAGTTTTATTTCAGGAATGGCTGTGAACTTAAATGTTTGGAAGTGTCTTTTCATGACAATTTGAGAATGGTTTTTCAAAATCAGCTTGTTATTGTTGTTTATATTACTTAAAAGTGCAGTCATTTAAATGGGAAGGAAGGTACAGAAGGTGATTATAAACACAGATCACAAATATATGCATTTATGATTTAGTAAATGCTACAGGACTCACCTACGAACTCAAAAACTGGTACCTAAAGTTAATCTGTGAATAAACAAGATATCTGTAAAAGTAAATGTGTATTTACTGCAAGTAGGTAGAGAGGTCTAAATACAGTTATTTGTTTCTTTCTGTCATTACATATATTTGTATCAAATTTTATCGACTTACTATACCTGGAACTGTTAATAGCTATTGGTTTGACTTCTCCTTGATGAGCTGAAAAGAGTGAAATTCAGTACAGAGTTTTATTAATTTCTAACATGATTTAAAAGGGATTTAGCTTTCCAGAGCAGCTGGTAAAGGCAAATTCTGTTGCTCACTGAATCTGTGCTGGCACTGATATATTCGTGTGCGTTGCAGCAAACCACCAGTGCAGAGGTGGCTGTGATACAGACTTTGGGAAGGTTGTGAAGAAAATATTAGTAGGAAATACCAGCCTGCAGCTCTAGAAGGGTTGTGTGAAGGCTTTTCCTCAAAGCTGCTCTGTACATTTGCTGTTAGTGGAGTCTTCAGGCGTTGAACCCTCTCCGTGTTGTATCGGACCAGGAATCACTTGGTCAGGAATTCTGCCTCCAACTCTGCTGTGGAGGGGAGCTGACAGGGAATATTTGCTCTCTGATTTCACTGTGGAGTCACTCAGTACCTGCACTCAGAAGACAGCATCCCCAAAATGCTGCCTTCAGCTCACAGGGCTGCATCAGATGGCGGATGGAAAGCCCCAGGTTCTCATTGAAAACACGTGGTCTAAATACTCCAGCCTGAATAATACCACCTGAAAATGAATAGTGTAGCCTGAATATTTTAATAAACTTTGACAGCAGGAGAGAGTGGGTCTGCAGTGAGGTAGCTGACCTTATGCAGCCGGGCAGGTGCAATTCTCTGAGTGAGATAATTTGTGAAGTCAGTCCTGACCACTTCCACAGTTTTGCCATGTGGGGCTTAATCAATGGGGAGTTCTTGCTGTTGATGCCAGTGTGTTTGGATTCATGCCTTTTGTAACTGGAGTCATTCGAGTACAGTCTCAATATTCTTTTATTAACCAAGTGAATGCTTCATATCTGATGAGTTCCTCTCCTCCTAGGTGAATTCAAGCAGCAGCCTCATTGAAAATCTTGTTCCGGGTGCCCAGTACCAAGTTGTGGTTTACTTACGGAAAGGACCATTGGTTGGACCTCCTTCTGATCCTGTCACATTTTCCATTGGTAACCCCTGAGCCTACTGACTGAAATGTGTTTGTTCAGTTTTGTTTGTTTGTTTGTTTGTAAATGTGTGTACTATGTTCTTTAAGTCCTGTAGACCATGCCTTGATTTTCTTGAGTTTAACGGTGGATCTTGGTGTTCTCTGGTGTGGGATTTGAAAAAGAGAAGAGCCCTCTGAGACTGACAATAGCATTTTCAAGAATGTGGTTTTATGTCCAACAGGCAGAGCTGCTGCCCCCCATGCCTGTTATTTAGGATTCCACCAGGCTCCTACAAAGGGTCATTTAGGACAGAATTCGGTATCTTTTAGTTTCAGTGTAATTTCTTTTGTTAAGATTACCACTTAAACAAAATGTATTAAGGAGAGAGAGAGCAAAGAGAAAGAGATTCAGTGTACAGAGTTACATTTGCAGAGAAATGCTCAACCTGTGTCACCCAGCTTGTCCTTTTGACAAAAGATCTGCTCAGTGGGAGAGCAGGTGGCTGAAAGTTACAGATCTTCAGTATTCTTAATGCTGCTTCCTCTCTATGATTTAGGGAAGAAAGTGAAACAGAAAAAAATGTTCACGTGTTAAGAATTTAATCCTTAAATAAAAGCCAATATGTGGCCTAGTGATTATGGTGAGAGCCTTTTCTTTCGAGGCAATCTTCTTACATATTTTCATAAATTTGGTCTGAATAAAAATTTTCAAAGTACTGTATTTCAGTAAAGGAAAAATTAGTAAGTAAATATTTATATATTCTTTAATTTTAAAATTTCTATAATTGGGCAGTTTTTACAAAAGCTTTTGATTTTCTTTCTGACTATAATTCAAAAATCTGAAAGGTTCTACTTTTATTTGCAAACGTAAAATCATGTATACCCAAAGTAAATAAGTTGCTTTGTTTTCTCCACTTTTGTATGGCCTTACAACCATAAAAGTTTCTTTGAAAACTCAAAATGGCAATCAGTTTCTAAACATAACATCTCATAGCTTTCTTATTATAAAGGGGCTGTTTTTATGCAGTAAAACAAAAGTTGTATGAGTTTTCATAACAGGTTATTGAATTTGAGACTAAAATAATAGAACTGAACAACAAATTGTTCTGGGAACTTACCAGTGGTGGCTAACGACGAAGGAAACTCAGATAAAACAAAATGCACTTTAAAAAGTATTCAGTTCTCCCCATGTTTATCCTAAGGCTCATTTTCATGGGATGAGTATTAGCAGTGTAGAGAAAGCAAAGCAAAGACGTGGTAAATGATTTATAAAGGTAAAGGCAATCATGTGCTAACATGGGCTGAAGTAATCTGGGTGCTGGTCGAGGTTCTGACCCGGTGTGCAGTAGCTGGGGCTCTGCAACCCTGGCAAATGTCAGCACTAAGTCCTTATTTAAGTGGCCTCAGTGAAGTCATGAAGAATAATTGCTTTCCAGACCATACAGGTTGCAGAAGTTGATCCTTAGGTGACATTCTTCAAATCACTTGACTCCTCTTTCTCAGTGTCACTGTCTGTGAGGCAAGAATAGCAATACATGACAGAACCTTTAGGCTCCCCAGGGAAGGAGGGCTAGAGATGAAAACTTTCCTTTCTTACAGTGCTCTGGCTTTTGATGCTTTTGTTTTTGAGCGTCTTGAAATATCTCCTAAGCATCCTGATTTTCAAAGTAGAATGGAACCCTCCATTTATGAAAAAGCATGTACTTTATCTCAAGCTAAGCAGCCAACACCAAGTGGTCCATAGCCACTTCTTAAAAAGGGGTTTTAAACTTGAGAACAAATGCTTAAAAAATGATATTCAACCCCTTGTGACCAGGAAGTTCTTGGGAATTAAAGTTGTGAAAAAAACAGAAATAGGTAGGACTCGATTAAGGAAAGATGCCATTTGAAAATAAAGTGCAGCTGATAGCCCATGCACATTGCTAACTGTAATTTCTGGTTTATAGTGCCCACTGGAATAAAGGATCTGACGCTTTACCCTTTGGGACCTACTGCTGTGGTTCTGAGCTGGAACAGACCTTTCCTTGGGGTGTTCAGGAAATATGTTGTAGAAATGTTTTACTTCAACCCATCAACGATGACATCGGAGTGGACAACCTACTATGAAATAGCAGCCACCGTCTCCTTGACTGCCTCTGTGGTAAAGTCACCATTGCTGACTTGCTTTCCCATGCCTGTGTGGCCCTGGCACCTTGTGACGCTTCTTTTCCCAGCCTTTTCCCCATGAACATGTGTTTATGCCTTTAAGCCTGGCAGTTTTTACCCCAGCAAAGCAGAGAAACTGGCCAGGGCGCTAGAGGCGTTTTCTGTTCTAAAGTAAGGCAGTGCCAGCTGAACCATGCTGAATTTCAAGCAGAGCAGTGAGACAGGAGATGAGTGTCTTTTTTTGTTGTTGTTCAGCAAGTCCAGAGGCAGCTTCAGTTTGTGGGTCAGTTTGTCAGTCAGGGCTTTAAAAGTTCCATCATCTCCTCAGGGGGTGCAGTCCAAAGCCTTATCTACATAATTAATATTGATGGTATGGATTTGGGGCTTGCAGGCTGGTCTCTCAGTGTGCCATCTGGAAGCCTTGGCTGTGGAGAGGTTTTTGTGAAAACAGCCTGCATGTTTCTGAAGCTGCAAGATCTTAGGCCAGGGTTTTAGCTAGGTGAACACTGGTCTCTATAAGGACACACTCAGACAGACACTCTCAGGCATCTTTGCAGATATAAAGTGAAATTTTCCTCCTCTTTTCCATTATTTCCTGGAGAAGGGGAATGGATTTTACTCAGACTTCGCTGTAGTGCAAGACAGAAAGCAATTCCAGCTGAAATTAGTTGTTCAGAAAGTTATGGGTATGCAAAAAAGATAGCAATAACTTCTGCTGCTGGTGAGAGCCACAGTGATTTACTGTAATTGATTTGCATAATACCATTTGTGGAGTCATTTTGGCTACAACGACTTTCCTGTAATTGGGTATGTGACTGTAAATTTAGCACATAAATCTCCAGGGAAATTAAAAACAAAAATAACTGACCAAACTAGTAATTAATATCTTGTAATCATGACTCAGCACAAATAGATTAATAGCTGAGTGATCTAAGTCATCCAAGAAATGAAGCTGTCATCCAGAGTTAATGTGGTTCATTAGAAAAGGAGATGATGTTGTCCCTTACTGTTGCAAATGCTGCTCAGGGAAGCCAAGTTGGAATTCCTTTGTCTGGATTTCAGTCTGAAATGCAACAGTGCTGTGTTGCAGCTGAAGTGAGCATATCTTCAAGGAAAATTTTGAAGGGTAAGCCTGAATTAGGAAAAGAATGTTTCCGTGTTCTTCTCTTGTGGCATTTAATGTACAGGTAGGTACTGGTGAACTTTTGGTTGGGTTCTCTAGTGGTGCTGCAGAATCCCACTGTGATCCCTGTGCTCTGCTGACATCTCTGAATGGTGCATTCTGAAGCAACAATGAGAAGAATTAAAAATCAATGTCTCCAACAGCATGAAATAAGCAAGTATTATTTGCTGGAGGGCTAACATTTGACAAGAACCTTAGGAACTGAATTTGTCTTTTCACTCTGTTTAGTTGCTTCATTCATTTTGTGCTCTGCAACTTAATGTGAAAATTGTCAAAGTGATGTTGGTATTTTCAGTATTACACCCGGGGCATGTCAGAAGAAGTCCAGGCATCTTCAAGGTTTTGGTGTCAATGTGGATACAACTTCTTCCAAAAATCATGAAAAGAAAAGATCACACCCCCTATATTTGCATTGCCTTGTAGTATCTGGAGAAAAAAGGCCACTGCAAACAACAGAGATCTGTAAAAATAGCAATTTCTACATTGTTGAAGTTGTTCATTGTTTTCAGTTTGCTTTTATTTTGAATTTTAAAAATATCATGAGGCTTTTCATTTAAACATAAATATCTTAACTGTCCTGTGCTGTCAGTGGAAGAATTTGAATTTTAACTTCAATATTACATGCAATATTGTAATATAAAACATATTGCTTTTTATACTTCATTTATATCTCATTTATATTTACATATATAATTTATGTCTCATAAGTCATTTATGCTTCATCCATATTCCATTTATAATAAATGATAATAAAAAGTGAAATACACTTTGAAAATCAGAAGAAAATAGGTCTTTTAAAGTGACAATATCTGAGACAAAAACATTGCTTCTAATTTATCCTCAAACCCCATTTAATCGAACTAGAAACACCTACATTTTCCAGTTAAATATTTTGCCTTCATTACACTGGAATTGTGACAGAAGAGTGCTCTGTGTGAAGGGCTCTGACCGCCCTGGAAATCCCTTAGAGATTCCCGTGGTGGGGAGAACCTGAGACCAGGTGGATGTGGATGAGCAGCAGAGCCATCACAACTGTGTTTGCTGCCCCTGCACAGGTTTTTTAGTAAGTTGAAAGGCCCAATGTCAGAGATTTCCACTGAAGTAAGGAATGGGAGCTCAGAAAAATGAGAGTGGGTGCTAGATTGGTAAATACTGTTGTATTTCAGAAGTCCTGCCTCAT
This sequence comes from Ifrita kowaldi, assembly GCA_013398055.1. Lineage (NCBI taxonomy): Eukaryota > Metazoa > Chordata > Aves > Passeriformes > Cinclosomatidae > Ifrita > Ifrita kowaldi. Next base: position 77,942 of record VZRS01009001.1, on the reverse strand, counting down.
GCTGGCGAGTTCTCTCCTGAGCTGCTCTTTGTGTTTTGTCCCTTCACAGAGAATAGCCAACCTGCTGCCTGCTTGGTATTACAATTTCCGGGTCACCATGGTGACCTGGGGGGACCCAGAGCTGAGCTGCTGTGACAGCTCCACCATCAGCTTCATAACAGGTAACCAGCCAGCTGAAAACGCTGTGGGAATGCTCCCGGGGGCAGAAGCACTGAGAAGGTCTGAGCTGGGTGTGTGTTTCACCTGCAGATAGTTGCAAGTTAGGATATTTATCAGCTAAGTGGGGTTTTTTTGTTGGTTTGGTTTGGTTTTGGTGTTTGTTTTTTTATTATTTTGTTTTTAAGCCTCTGAGGACTGCTTTAAATAAATGTGTATATAAAATTTTCCTGTGCCAAGGACAGTGCTTGGTTGCTCTGTCCCAGTCCTCCATCAGCTGAGTGCATGGCTCCAGTGAGGGCCAGTGGTCCTGCTCAGCTTTTACCACTCTGTATGTTTGACACATGGAGAAGTTAATAGGTAAATAAGTAAACCTGAATTCTTAGGTTTCTTAATATTATGAAACACTTTTTCATTTAGCTGCAACATTTCCAAATGGTTTTTCCTCCCCTGTCCCCCTCCCAGTAATCCACAGGTCAGAGCAGCACCGAGACAGGTGAGCTGATACAACCACATGAATTTCCCTCTTCCACTTGGGACCAGCCATGGATTTAACACACTCTGGCATCTCCTGGCAGGTTCCTTGGATTTGAATCTTCAGTATGTCCAACAGATCAGCCACAGAGAGAGCAGCATGAAAGAGGCCCTGTTAGCACCTTGCCATGTGTTCCCAGCATCCAGGCTGGTTAGGCCAAAGTCAGAGTTCTCCACTGCATCATTTTTCTTTTAAGTGTCACTGTTTAATTCACCTTGCTGGAGTTTAGGTGCTTGAAAGCAGTAAATAATTCGGTTTTACTGTGAGAGGCAATGAAGTATGCCTTGCTCTTCTTTTCCATCTGTAGGAATCAAATTACAAGGAATATCAGGCTATAATGTCCCAGCCACTCACTCCAAAGCAGACACTAGCTTAGTCCCAGATTTGGTTTGGTGAGAGTCTGAGAATGTACCTGCAAAAGCTACTGAATAAGACCCACTTCTAATGATGATTTATACGGTGCCTGTGCCTGAGAGAGCCACGACAGCAGAGTCATCAGCAGGTTAAGTTCTAGCTCCACTGAAGTCAACAGAAATCCTCCCATGCTGAGATCCCTGATCCCAGGCTGCACTGCTGACAAATTCTGGCACTTCTCCAGCGTATCAGAAACTCAGAACACCCACCGTAGCCTCATGACGGGTCTCCAGGGATATTCGTTGTCCTGTGGCATCAATCAGCTTTGCTGTAGCACTGTAAGGAAGTAATTTTCCAGCTGGTTGGTTGCTGTATGAGGGAAAAACTGTCTGTTCCAACTGATTTGGGTACCAGGTTCAGCATTTTAAGAGTGGAAATGTTCTGGTGGGATACTCACTTCAGTGTTGTGTCTGCAGAAACCTGCAGCAGAAATGAGGGAGATTAAGGGTGTTCTAAAATATAATCTATCATCAGTACCAGTCTGGATGTCTGTATGATGACAGGAAAGACTGCTACTGCTCTTAAGTGAAAAATGGATCAACTTCTTAACTAGCAGATGCAGATGAAATCAGAAATGGATGAATCTCCAAATGTCACCCATTTATGATTGGCAGAACCTCTCTTAGAGAAGGTCGTCTGGTCTTTAGTGAAAATATCCAACTGGAATGTTGTATCAATGATTAATTTCTCTTATTGTCAAAGGTTTACACCCTCTGTTCCTGATCTGAAGTTTTCTGGTTGTAATATCCAGTCCAAAATTCTTGTTGCACTTTTGTCTTGCTGATTGAAGAAACACAAAGCTTTTTTTTCCTCTCTCTATACAGAATTTAGTTTGTTTTTTCTGTTAGTAAATTGCTTCCATTGAACTCTTCAGGTGCTCTCACTTTTAGGTGTTTTCTCATGTCAGTTTTTTCCCCACTCTGCCTCTCTAATTTTTACTGTCTTTACTAAATTCCATAAAAACTGAGAGTGTAATACCAGCCTGCTGAATACTCCTCTAGGGGCACAATCAGCTCCCTATTCAGAGCTCTCCTGTGTGTGCATCTAGGTGATTGCATTTCCTGCATCGTCACACTGGAGGTCTGTGTTGATTTACTTCTGTTTTATGGCTCCTGACAGAATTTATCATTTGGGAAGTGTTGTCTACGTGCCATTTTCCAGCAGACCCGACTTTGCACCTGGCACTTTGAAATGCACTTTGTTTGAGCAAGGCCCAGCGTCAGGGGCAATATTTCAAAGCTCAGCCTTGCAGCTCCTCTGCCAGTTGCCATGTTGCTTGCATGGTTCATCAGTGCTGCTTTTACTTTCAGAGTATTGATGAAAGTGTTGAATAGCAATGAGCTGTTAAAATCACACTGTGATTTTAAGAGGAGAGTCCTAACAAAGAAAGCTGATTTGGTCAAATTGCAAGCACTTACCAATAGATGGTCACCACTGAATGGGAGCATTCCATGCACTCCTGTCCTCTGATTGCCTTATTACTTGCAATCTCTTCAGCTTTGCCCAGGAGCTGCAGTCAGGCTGGCTTGTGAGGAGGTGCCTTGCCAATTTGTCATGTCTGCAGGTTTGAAATGTTCGTTCCCAGTAGGTGCTGCCTTTTCACGGCTTTAAGTTACCAGGGGACTAAGAGTTCTTTCTCACCCTCGGCCTCTTTCCTCCCAGAGAGGGAGCAGATGGTTTTGTGGAGCACTTGGTCCCTTTCTGCATCATTTTGAACCATGCCACCTCCCCTGCACAGGTTGCCAGGAATTAAAATAAACAAAAAAAACCCACCAAGAAGCCCTAAATTTTAAAAATACTGGAGTGGAGGTTTTGTAGCCTTGACAGTACCCCATCTGTCAGTTCTTCTGTGTATAACTGCAGAGACAACCTCTACACCTGCAGCATAAGGCTGAGTTTTAAAAACAGAGTAGAAGGATCATCTGGGAGTTGGAGAATGCAGCTTGCAGAAAGCTCAGAGCAGACAAACCATTTCCCTAACATGGGATTCCACTGCACACGGGAGCCTGCAGCGAGGCTGGGGCTTGACTGAACTGCAGGACTTGGAGTGATGAGATGTAGCTCTCTCCCACAGCAATAGGGGAGGTGTCCCCAGGAGCATGGGGGAGATTTGGGGGATCCAAGAGACTTACCAGGAGCAGCATTTGTTCTCTCAGCTCCTGCAGCAGCAGTTGCACGCTGTTGTTTTACTCAGGGAGAGATCGTGGCCCCGCCGGTGTTGCTGTGGTGACTAATGAGTTTTTAATGCCACCTGCTGTAAACAGCTGGATTCAAAACAATCATAAGCAAGGGCTCTTTAGACCACCAGCATTTGCCTTTTTACAGTTAGGATGCTTTTATCTTTGGAGAAGAAAAAGGAGTGAGAAAGACAGACTCTTGGGTTGGTGACTACCACCACACGTGCTCCCTTTTGGTCCCGTGGGTGCTTCCAGCTGTGGCTTCGGGCCGGGTGGGCAGCAGGCTGTGACTTCCCACAGCCTCTCTGTGCCACTCAGCTCCCTGGCACCTTGTGCTAGGGGAGTGGGTCACACAAGCCCTGGCCCTTGGGCTCATTTGACATATCCTGGACTTTCACTGTCGTGAAAGCAGACCACCAGTAACGAGGTACAGGGGGAAATCATCATTCGTGTGTGAGGCTCATGTCAGTCATGGCCTTAAGTTGCAAGGAATACACAATCCATGCACAAGGATGGACTGGGAGCTGTAAAAATTAAAAGAAACACTGCTTTGAAGATTTTATACTAAATCAGGTTGCTTCTCCTCAACAGCATAAAAGGACATTTTCAAGATTAATTTGGGAGAATAGTTCTACTAAACGTTTCTCGATGGCTCTAAATTGTCTGTGCATTGCATTTGCTGCCTTCCTCGGTGATCACTCCAGTAAATCTGTTCACTAACAAACGTCTGGATGCCAAAGTCAAAGGAGCCTTCGTGAAAGCAGCAGTGACATCTTGTGGCCCCTTGGAAGAGACCCGAGCTCCGAGGCCATCCTGCGTTCCCTGTCACCCACAGCTGTGCTGGCATCCAGGGCTCTGCTCCTGGGGAGGGTCCCCTCGCCGGGCAGCTCACCTGACCTGCCTTGGCACGAACACACTGGACACCACAGGGCTTGTGCAGAGGAAGACCAGCCAGTTCACACCATTTTCCCTGCTGCGCTCCTCAAGAATCTGCCAAGCAGAGATTCATACCTTTCCCCATTGTATCCAGGTTATCCCGCTCATATCTCTTTGGGAGAGGGTTGACATCTTCACTGATCACTGACTTTCACTTTTGGGTCTCCACTCATTACTAAACTCCTCTTTGAGGTCCTGCACCTTTGAATTAGGCAATCAAGGTGAGCTGGCCAGCTATGCTCCCTCTGCAGAGAATGGAGAGGCACCTCCCAGAGGGAATCTTCATCTTTAATACCGATTTTAGGAGGAGATGAGTTGTTCTGGAGGTTGCCATCTTCCTGCAGGTCACAGCTGATGAGAGACCCAGCTGGGGAAGGTGGCTGAGTCACAGTCCCTGGGGGTATTTGAAAGGCTTGTGGATGTGGTGCTGAGGGACATGGGTTGGTGGTGGGCATGGCAGTGATTGAGCTCAGTCTTAAAGGTCTTTTCCAGCGTGAGTGACTTTGTATTGCTTGGGCTGCACAGAGAGCCAAGGACTTGCTGGCAGCTCCAGAACAAACAAAACCTTCTTACAGACTGAAGGGCTTGTGGTGGGGCCCTTTCTTCTTCCCTTCCACCCTGGAAACAAAGGTGGTCATAACTTCTCACACAAAAGTTGTTCTTTGGAAAACTGCAGGTTTTCGACTTTTCCTCCTAGAAAGATGCAAACTCAGTGAAAAGATGGTTTTTTCCTATGGAAAACCTATCAAAATTACTCAGTGTAACAATTTATTATTTCTTTTCAGTTCAGTAACACAGTGAAGCAACATCTGAGGCTTTTAACTTGAATTTGAATTTCACTTACTAAAGATTGCAGAAAGAAGTGTATTTTTGTTCTGATCATCTCCCAGGATAAACAACGGTTTTCGTATCTTTCAGCTGGTGCTCAGATGCAGTAGCTTTTACTGATACTTTCCTGCTAGCTTTGTGATATTCTCTTCATGACAGTATCCTTTGGCAGAAGTTTATCACTGGATTTGCTAATCAGCTGTGTTAGACCCTGTCTGTAACATGCTTGCCTTCTTCCTTCAGCACCCGTGGCACCCAAAATTACCTCTGTAGAATATTACAACCACCTTTTGTACGTCACCTGGACCTATGGAGGAGATGGTCCTGACCTTTCTCATTCCAGGATGCTGCACTGGATGGTCATTGCAGAAGGAAAGAAGAAAATCAAGAAGAGCGTAAGTATCAGTGTGGATGGTGGGTGGTGTTCATTTCTCTGGGATTTTTTTTTTTTTTTTTTTTTTTTGTTGGTTTTTTTTTTTTGGTAGGTTTTTGGTTTTTCTGAGCTGATAATGTTGTATTACAAAGTTTCGTCAAGTTTGGTAAAAGCCTGATTAGTTAAAAGTTATTTTGCTGCATGCACCTCCAAAGACTTGAGCTCTCAAAAGAATCAGTGGTCAAATTGTTTCTGTGGTGATCCAGTGCAAGTGTTGATAACTTAGATAATTTAAAAGGAGCTTAAAAACTCAGTTTCAGTCAGTGAAACATAATGAGTATTCTTATATACAGATATGGTATTTTCCATTTTTATTTATTAACAAACAGAATAAACTACTGGCTGAGGTTTTTTTAGTTTGTTCAAGTACTGTCGCTTCCCGTTTTCTGGCTTAATCCTCATAAATTCTGTGTTCTTCATTTTATGTTTGAATACAAATACTACTAATTGATGGGACAAGAATTTCCCCCAGAATGGTGCACTTAGAAAACTTGATGAGGCTAAGGTGTGCTCTTGGTACATGCTCTTGCACATGTTGAAAAATAGCTCAGAAAAAGAAATCTGGGGGTTCCAATCATGGATTAAAGTCATTAAAGTCGGTCCCTGGACACAGAGTGAGAAGTGTTGGGAGTAGGGCTGGAGCACTGCAGGGCAGGATGGTGTAGGGCCAGCTTCCTACAGCCTGTGGCCTGAGACTGACTTTATACCACTGTTATCTTTCAATCGTTGACAGGGAAAAAGTGTCCAGTCTTTTTCAAGGGAAGGTTTTCCCTTCCACTTGAGGCTTAGCAGAAGCTGAATTGGAAGTGTATTTTCAGCAGAAGTGCAAATTCATCAGCAATTTTGATTTGGATTTATGTGGAGCATCGTAGCTTTCATTGGATTCCTTGTGGCTGCAAGAGTGCACCCATCTGGAGCTTGTTGCAGCATGAATGTAATTACTTGATTAGGAGAACTGATGACCTTTCTGAGCAGCAGGAACTTTCAGGATTTGGATCCTTATTTCAAACAAGGAAGAAAACTAGATTTTAATTTTTGTCCTACAAACAAAATATTTTATCAATTGAATTCCAGAAAAATTTCACAATTATATCCCTCTCTTCTCTTCATGTTTTCTGTAAGGTTATTATTCTTTCAGTCAAAATCTCTACCATCCAACTTCGCTGAATATGAAAATTGTAGTTTAAATAAATATAGAATAGACATTTAATATGAAAAATTAAATAAATTAAAAGCAAAATTGAATATGTAATTTTAGATTAAACAGAAGATTAAAAGCAGAGGGTATCTACAATATAGTATATCTACAAATAAAACTTTAAAGCTTTGGGGATGTCTTTACAAATGTTTGTCCTTATATTCCTTGTAAGATAAGGGAACCTAGACAGTATTCTTTTGGAAACTTCTGCAAAAACTATTTATAGGTAACTTTTGTAGTTCTGTTCATGAGGGTAAATATGGGTACACGCTTGCAGGCATCAGGGCATACCTGTTCTCCTAAGGTCTGTTTGTCACTTTCAGAAACTGTTTCCTTTTAAAGTCATACTATATTGTAATCTCATAATATGGTTTATTATGATGGTTATTACGGTCATTTTTCTTGTGGCATTACTGAAATAAATAGGTAACACTGTCAGACAATGTTGACTTTTTCTTCCTGCTCCTTGTGTGTTTCCCAAGACTCCACAGGAGCTGGTCAGTTTCTAGAGAAGTGATGAAAATTTTGTGCAAAGCCCTATTAGTCTTGATTCAGAACTGTCAGTTTCTCCTGCATCTGGAAGCTTCAGCCTTAAAATAAAGTGACTATGAAAACCAGCATGAGATTCCTGAGTGTGGCCTTTGTAGATAGTCTCCAAGTGCTCTGAGAACAGTGTGTTCTGAGTTCTGCATCCTTTTCCATGACTCTGGAGAAATGGGGAGATTACTCTGAAATAAAAGGGAGAAGTTGTTCTCAGTCTTTTGTGACTCAGCTCAGTTTTGGATCTGATTTCGAGCTTGCAGATGATTGAAGTCAGACCCTGAGATCTATTCTCAAGTCAACAGGTCTCCAAGAGGTGTTAGGTTTGCCCAAGTGGATTTAATTTTCGGGTTTGTAGGATATATGAAGGCTTGCCTACACATGGCTTGTCTGCTCTTCTTTTGAGGTGTCTGACCTGTTCTAAATTCCTCTAAAATTGAAATGGACTCAAGTCCAGGGCTTGTTTAGCATTTTGCACAACTTGAAAAGTCTAGATGCTCTCGGTGGTGTGAGAGAGATTTTCTTTTTTCCTTAAATTTTCACTGGGGACACAGAAGGCGCGGCCTAAAATTGTCCTCTTTTTGCATTGTGCTCTTCTGCTTTCATGGTTGGTATCCGTGGGAACTGGTTGATGTCACAGGTCTGGAGCATGCAGAAGACACGTGCTGTGATGCACAGGACTTTCTTTGTAGTGTTTTGAGTGACCAGGTTGGTTTTACGAGGCAGTTGCACGGTTTGCGTCATCTCTAAGCTGGTGTCTCTCGACTGTGCAGGTAACACGCAATGTGATGACTGCAGTGCTGAGCCTGCCTCCAGGGGACATTTACAACCTCTCAGTGACTGCTTGTACTGAAAGAGGCAGCAACACTTCCGTGCCCCAGCTTGTGAAATTGGGTAAGAGATGCTTGTTTGTAAATTATTAACTCACTCCACTCGTTTGACTGTGAAGTAACTCTGTCAGCAGATGCAGCACCTTCCTTATTTCAGAGTTAGGTACCTGTGACCCCATTTCTTTAGCAAAGCTGTAATTTTCACCTCACCTTGCTGTGAAGATTGTCTCGTTCCTGTGTGTGAAGATACTCTCCTAAAATGGTTTTGCTCAAGAGGAGCGAGAGTGGCAAAATTTGACTCTAAGTGGAAGTAGGAGAATGGAAATCACTTAGTGCCTTGCTGAGAGAACAACTCAACTTCATCATTGCTTCCCTAAGGTCTTGAACACATGTAGGTTTTGAGAATGGCAACTCAGGCTTCACAGATGGCCTTTTCAATAAAAAACAGAACCTTCCTTTCTCCCTTTCTGTTTCTGACAAGCCTATCTCTAGGTCTCTCTGCCATTTGGTCTGCTTTTCTGTCTCCCCTCCTCTCTCCCTGGACATCTGCAAAGTCTTCCAACACCAAAAACTTACCCTTAAATATGAATTAATGATAGCACTCTTTATAGAAACACATTGAGGAATGTGGAACCCAGCTTCATTTTAAGAGAAATATGCGTAATATACTCATAGAAACAAAAGAGAACTCGAGAGCTTGATCCTTAATGTAAGAGTTTCAAATATAACTTTCTACCTAATACCTTTCTTTACTTGGGAGGAAGACTGGACTCTGCACCACTGTACCTTAAGAAATTTTAGTTCTCTTTTGAAAAGTATATGGAATTGTTGAGCCTTAGGTGCCCAAACCTCTGAAATTTCCCGCTGTGCCAAACTGCTTTTATGGGCATTAACTCCACTGAGAAGGTGGGTAAGGAAGAGTTCGTAATTTCAAACTGGATTATCCTCTCTACGTGAATAATAATCCTTTTGTGAGTCACTGTGAGAGAAGTGAATTTAAAGGACTCTCTAATTTCTAGTTGGATTAGAGGTCTTGAAACCATTGTCCGTTTATGTTTCTCAGAACTCTTACTCACATCTCCTAAACAGTGCTGAGGCGAACAGTACAGATACAACAGTCTGAAGTTCTTGCAGGTCTTCTTACCAAAGGCAGTGTTTGAAAGATGCAGACAAATTCCATGAGTTTTCTATTCCCTGTGCAAATCATATCCACTGTTTTCCCCATGCCTCGTGTCTGTGCAGTTTTTGTGTGTATTTATTACCGTGACTGAGTAGGTGAATGTGTGGGGGTGAGTATAACCCCCTGTTGTTACCATTGGCCAAATATTTTAGTTTAGGGTGTGGTTTCAAAATACCAGCTAGCTTTACCTTCCAGACAGATCCACAAGCCTTATTCATGTTGTACACCCTGCAGCATGGTTGTATCTCCCTGTTCTTTCCTTATGGACAGGCACTCTTACTGAACTCGGATGGGTGTTCTGCCTTTCAGTGACAACAAGGACAAGGTGGAATGAATTCCATTTTGATAAATCCATTCTCTACTTCTGGGTGGGGTGTTTTTTGTTGGGTTGAGTTTGATTTTTTTTTTTTTTTTCCTTTATGATATTTGAACTTTGCATAGACAAAAGTGGGGATATTTTGCCAGAGGTTTCCCTTCTCTCTGTTTCTGAGGGGAGCAATGGGACTTGTAATTAGCAGTAGTGGAAACTGACTCTAAGTGATAGACGACTCAGCACTTGGCAGTCACTTAAGCATTCCTGCCAAATGTTCTTCCTTCCATGATGTTTGCTTCATCCTGGCAGCTTTCCACCTGCAGAAAAATCAAGCCATTTGCTGGAGGCAAAAGGAAGATTTGCTTGGGATGCTGCCCAAATGCAAAACTCGTATTTTAATTGAGGCTGGTTTTTTAACCTGGAGTGAGAGGTGGAAAGTGTTTCTGAGTCCAAGAGTAGATATATGGGTGTAATTATGGGAGAGGGACACTTTCCTATGTAGCACTGGGACATTATGTACACTGCAAGCCCCGTGATACACGTGAATGTGCCTCAGTCCCTGCCCAGCTCTTTCCATAATTCAATATGGCTTGGGCAGACTCCAACCCCGGAACACAGATGTGATTGTTTCAGGATCAGATACATCTCCAAAATGTCCATAACTACTTGAGCAAGTCCCTTGTGCCAAGGTTCCTGTGACAGCATCTCACAGAATGAGAATAACAAATTATTTGTGAAAAGAAAAAAAAATAAATCCAAAATGTTCTTGTGCATCACCCATTGTATGCAGCCTGTCAGAATCCTGAAATCGGGTCATTGTTTGAGAATTACAACTTTAATTAAACATCCACAGAATAGGAAATCTGAAAACTGTGCAGAACAGCTCGGAAATGTACAGCCCAAACTTCACAGTCTCTGAAGGCAAAGCAGAAGAGCCCAGGAGGCCTGAGGTGTGGAAAGCTAGGGATTGCCAGTACCTGTCATGTGAAGTCATCAGGCTGAAAATCAGGTTTAAGCCTTGGTGTTTAAAAAATATTGAGGAGAAAGTGTATCTCTCATCTTAACACTATGCCTAGGCTGTTTGCTCCTCTCCTGGAGGGTCCCCTAGGTTTCCCCTGCTGTTCTGTGCTTTCCATTCTCCAGGTTGGTTTGGGCGTGGTTACACTGAGGGGTGACCTCCACAGGGGTCCACAGGCAGGGAGATGGCCCTGGAGGCAGCAGCCAGGCCACTGGACATGGGGCCAGGGGTGCTGAGTGCAGACCCCCATCCAGGTTTCACAGGACTCTGATGCCATGACTCCCAGGAGACCTTCCATCTATCACTCCTGTCACAGGGTTGTCCCCTGCTCGACAGACTCTTGTGTTTGTTTGCCCAATGTCAGTTCATCCAGCACAAAAGCAATGAAAATGAAAGCAGTAAATTGAGGACCTCTGCATTCCTACAGCTTGTAGAAGTGAGCACAGCTCCAGTGGCCCTTAAATGTCAGCCAGAGGGAAAAAGAAAAGACTGTTAAGTTTGGGTTTTTTTTTAACTGGTAATTGGCTAAACATTTCCTCTGCTGCAATTAAATGAACCTAGGCAGCCTTTGCTGGTGGGAAGCTGCTTCTTTACAGTCTCCTGGGCAGGCCTTGTGAAGAAAAGCTTTCTCAGGCCAAATGCATTGCTAACAGGTGGGCAGTCATCTTCTCTGAAGGAGTTTCTACTAACATTGTTCTATTAATAGAATCCACTGATCATCCTCAAACAAGGGCTCTGCTGAAAAGGGAAGTGAAGTAATTATCCATCTGTCCAAATAGAGAACAGTTTAAATAGAGAAGAAAAACCAACACACTTCATCATCTTCCCATTTTACAGTGGTAGTTTGTCATCATGAGAGGATTTGCATTGGTAGACTTTATCTGAAGGAAACGAAAGAGCGGCATCAGGCATTTGCTTTCAGTTTTTTCATTTTTCTCAGTTGTCTGGAAACTTAAAGATAAGCTTAATGAAAGGAGATTTTTCTCTTACACCAGAACCAGCCCCTCCAAAATCACTGTTTGCTGTCAACAAGACTCAGACCTCCGTTACTCTGCTGTGGGTGGAAGAAGGAGTAGCTGATTTCTTTGAAGTCTACTGCCAGCAGGCTGGATCTGGCCAGGAAACAAAAGTGCAGGTATGTGTCTCTTCTTTGGTGTCCACTCTTCATCTCTGAAGTCTGCTCCTTGGCATGTGCATGTAAAGCCCAATGACATTTTATACCAGATGTGATCAGATGGTCCAGAATTAAGCTTTTAAAAGCTAGACTACGAAAGCTACACTTCAAATACTAAAATATTTCATTGTTTTGCAATATTAAGGTTGACTTCTGTCTTACTGATGAGATTATATAACTGGTTGGAGAGAAACTACGTGCATCCAGCAGTGGCAGTGTTTGGCTACACGTGGAAATGGCTCTGGTACACTGTGCAAAACCTAACAGGGCACAAAACTAAGGGAATGACCATGAGCAGGAAGGGAAAAATCATCAGGTAGCTTCAAAAGGAATGGGAAAAATAGACATATTTAGATGCCATGAGATCTCTTATGCAGTATTATTTCTGGAATACTTTATTCCTGGTTCTGAGGTCTGTTAACTGAAGTTCAGTAGGAGCTTCCTTGCTATTCAGAGAGTACCTTTCTGCAAATGTGGCTGCTCCTCATGCATTTTATCTCAGGGTATTTTCTTCAAGACCTACCTCCTGAGCTTTGCAAATGAACCTCCTTTTCTCTCTGTCCAGTCCTGTGCTCAGAGGCCACTTGAATGTAGGAGTATTTAAACTGGTAATGCTGTTCAGTGAAAAACAGAGAGCAGTAGTAGTTTTAATTCCTTGACGTTCAGTGCTGTGCAACATGTGAGGTTTACTTTGTGCTTTAGCTGTTGGTATAATGAATCACTCTGATTACATGCCACAAAACATTATTCTCTCATGTGGACTGTGACACATAATGGGGAATCATTTAGAAAGAAGTGAAAAATTACCTACTTAAAGCCACTGATTACCACAAAAGACTTGCACGCTCTTTAATCCTGTGGAAGATCAGTCTGAATTATTTAATATTCTTTTTAAATTGAGACAGACAATGACTAAAGGAAAAAAAATGTTTAAATGCATTTTAATCTCTTGTATAGTTTTCGATTCCACATCTAGATCTCTGCTTTTTCACCCTGAATAGCAAAGGTCATGAAGTCGTTATCATCACTTACAAGAGATTCAACACAGTGATGAGATCAGGCAAGGGAAGTACCACAGGATTTGCAACTTCAGTTCAGAGCAGATCTGTTTTAAGAACATCAGGAAAAGACTGCTTCATTTGGCAGATGCTTCAGTGGGTGTCTCATTTGTTGATGTGAGCATCTGGCAGTGGATAATGCACGGAGATCGTCAGCTCACTCCTTGCTAGATTCATCACTCTCCTTTCTGTCTCCATGAAAAACGGGAAGGGCTCCTTTCTGAGCTCTAAAAAGGGATGCTTTCCAGGCAGGCTGGTGAAAATTCTTTGTAATTTTCCATGCTAATACATGAACATTTTTGGCCCTTCCCTGCATCTTTAAATCAGTGACATGAAAAGCAACAGCTTTCTGAATTTGAACATCTTGGGTTTGAGTTGACTAATTTAAATTTCCCAGAGGGGAAAATGGAAACATCCAACCAAGTCCAGTTGCCAAAGTGTGGCTCCTCCTTTCAGCTCAGGCAGGAAAAGTCTCCTCCCATACACTCATGTGATTTCATCTGCATGATGTGCCTCAGAATGGCTCTGCAGCAGGAGCCTAGAATTAGGCCATGACTGACAACAGGCTCTTGCAAATGTCCAGTGCTTGGGACTTGTTACAGCACCTTGCATTCCCCATCTGGAGTGAGTGCATTCATAAAACTTCTCCTTCTTTCCCTTCTAAACCACTGGCTCAGTGTCTGTATTTTTCAGCTGTAACCCACCCCTGCTTCTGCTGGACAGTCCAGAAAATCGAGGGCCTTAAGGATCTCTTTCTTTAAGTCAATGCATGTGTTGTTCTTGTTGTGTTTGTTTCCTCTTGCTCCATCAGCATTTAAAATCCACAAAAGTGTTCACAAGGGTCATAGTAATTAAGACATTGTATAAATACGTTATATAGAGTTTCTGCCAGCTAGAAAAACTGAGGTGTAGGGTGTTTGATCATAATTACCACCAAAAGGCTTTGTTCTTCCCCTTGGCCACCCAAAAGGGCTCACAGGCCTTCATACCCAGAGGAGCTGCCCCAGAGGCAGAGATGACACGCATTCAAATCAGCACTGTGGTTTCACTCCTGGCAGAGATTGTGACTGCCTTGGCTGTTCTTTGAATAAAAATAGCTTTGTTTTCCTCCTACCTGTGTGGCTTAGTAACCAGAGCTCACGAGCTGTGCCCACCCCTGGGGGTGCCCTGGAGGTCGCAGTGCCCCCCACCAAGCATGTGCCTGACCAACCCACTATGGGGCACCTGTCCCTCCCTCCCAAAAAGGCTCTGGGGTCCCTGGAGTGCTCTGGGATGTTCTTGCTGCTGTATTCACCCCTGTTCCTCTCCCTTTTCTGCCAGACTCTCTGCCCTGGTAGGCCCTGGTTACCTTTCCTGTGTTTCAAAGTGCTGATTTCTTCCACCAGATCTGACTTTACCTGTCAAATACATGGAACACTGGTTTGTGCTCTTGCATTTATGGGAGAGACAAACTCCTGTGTGTTTTTCCCCCGTGTCTGCAGGAACCTGTCACCGTCTCTTCACATGTTGTGACCATTTCCAGCCTAACCCCTGCCACTTCCTACAACTGCAGCGTGACCACCTTCAGCCACAACAGCCCCAGCATCCCCACTTTCATTGCAGTTTCCACAATGGGTGAGCAGCACTTCCCTGCTTTCTTCTTCCTCATCCAGCTGCATCTGTTTCCCCTTGCTTTCTGAGGCTGCACTTTGCAATGCTGGCCCCAAGAGTTGTTTGTATTATGGAAAGGCTGCCAGATGTGGATGGGATGGGATGGGATGGGATGGGATGGGATGGGATGGGATGGGATGGGATGGAGCAGCAGCTTTGGAAGGTCCTTAGGAAAGGCCCCACTAGGGGGTTGGCTTGGAAGAATGTAAAACAGGGCCTCAGTTCTGTGCTGGGTTTTAGAAATCAGGGACGTAGTTTGTGGTGTCAATACTAAACATCAGGGTACTGCTTGATGATATTTATGGAGAAAAATGTTTTCTCAGCCAAGCCCAAACAAGAGGAAAATCACATTCATACGCTGTTAAGGTTTTCTGCATTTGGCAAAGAAGTGAGAGAGAAGAAAGGCCTCTGCAGGATCTTCATCATCACAGCCAAAAGGCTCCTGATGGAGGATCCCTGGGCATGTCATTTTCCAGAGTAATTAAGCAATTCAACCTGGTATATTACAGAGTCCCAGCTTATTATTTTGCTTCTGGGTCAGAAAAAGTATTGATTATTGTCAAAGAACAACTTCAGAGCAGAAATGTGCTTTGGAGACGTAGATGATGATGAATATCTGTATTTTGTGTTGCCTTCACCATTTGCTCTCGTGTTATAAATGTCAGCTAAAAAGGAAGAAAATAATAAATCAGAACATGCCAAAGTTAGGCAAAAATGCCAGAGTGAAGTCATTTCCCCAAAGAAATTTTCTAAGAGCAATAGCTACTCAAACTCTTGCTTTATCTGTAACTACTCAAACTCTCCCTTTATCTCCCGTGGTAGATTTTTCTCTCTCTAACACTCCAGGCTCTTTGAGATAAGTTAAAAAAAATAACATTATCAAAACTCAGGGAAAAACAAAACAAAACAGAACTGTCAGTGCTTCTGAACTGAATAACTGAGACTCATTTTCTGTATGCACAGTCACTGAGATGAACCCCAATGTGGTGGTAATCTCTGTGCTGGCCATCCTGAGTATCCTCCTGATTGGACTGCTGCTGGTGACTCTCGTTGTACTTAGGAGAAAACACCTACAAATGGCCAGGTGAGTCCAGATTTATTCTAATTACCAAAAAAAATTTTAAAAATTCAGACACCAACAAACACATCCTGGCCATGGTTTCAGCTGGGATTGCTTTTGTGTGTGGGTGCTACTTTGTGAACAGGATGTCTTAAAAAGAGTTGTTTTGCTGCTGGTGAGGGGTAGCACATCTTCTCCTTCTATCTGCTTTCACTCTTGACCTGACTTACAAGCCTCTACCTTTGTCTCATTTTGAGCTCTGCAGCATTGAGTCCATGAGGAGTGCAATCACTTATTACAAAAGGGTTGTGTCAGGAACATAAATGATAATTGGGATCTGAGGCTGCTGGGCATGAGCAGGACATCAAGATGCTTGGCAAGTCTCTGGTATGGTTTGGAACAGGAGATCTTTCCATATCAACAGATAACATTTTCTAGAGAGTCTCTCTCTCACCATTAGCCAGTCTGCACCAGTCATTTGTACCTGAATATTGAAATTCAATTTCCTTTTCTAGGCCACTTTACCTGCAACAGTTCTCTTTAATGTGGGTTGCTGTGGCCTGTGTGAGCTGTGGAAGTTTCCCCAAACCCTAGATACTTGGTTTACCTACTGGTTTTGAAGGTGTCACAGAGTCTTGGTCCTTTCTAGAATCTGTGTAATATATTAATTTACTGTGTCAAGAAAGGAAATTATTTCATGTAAAAAAAAAACCCTTACGTAAAATATCTTGCACTTAAAAACCTAGCAGATGCTGCATTTTGTGTGTTGTGTCTTGGCTGTGTATTCCATGCAACAGATGACCACATCACACACGTTTTTCAGGTTATCTTTTCAAGAAAACATTATGTGGTTTGTTCCTTTTACATGTAACTGGCTCTGCGAACATCCCACCTAAATTAATTCTCTTTCCTGTTTAATTGCTGTGCAGCCAGCCCAAAGCTTTTTCTCTTCATCACTGCTTCTAGCCACAGAAGATAAACAGCCCAGAAGGAAATTTAGAAAATAAATCCAGTAAGAAGCTGCAAGCAATTGTTTGCTTAAATCAAGGAAATAGTCAAGTCAAGTTTATAATTCATAGCTGAAAATAATGGACTTGTCACTACTGGAATGTTATTCAGGATTTTTTTTTTCTTTTCCCTGCAGTTATTTATTTAACTCAAAATTACCTATAATTATCCTGTAAAAAGGACACAATTAGACACCTTCTCCTTAGAGTTGGCACAGTGAATGTTTAGTATAGAAAGGTAAATATTTAACATGTGTGCTGAGGCCAGAAACCACTGCTGGTGCCAGACTATGGAAAGCACAAATCTGGACAGAAGATAAGGTCTGTTTGAGAATTTCATTCTTGTGAACCATTTTTAGGTAATTGGACCTCAGGTGGTGTTGAACGTTTATTGGTTTTGTTACAATCATGTTCAGGGGGTTTAGTTATGTTTGTCACAGATTATCCCAGACATAGTCACAGATGTGAATGTTCAGCACTTCCCTGCAACTCCAAGAGTTCTCTGTTAAATCAAGCTCTTTGCAAGTGTTGTGAATCCAAATATAGTAACTTCTTACCTAATGGTCTTCCTGGAACAGGGAGTGCGGGGCTGGAACCTTTGTGAATTTTGCATCTTTAGAGAGAGATGGAAAGCTCCCCTATAACTGGTGAGTGTTTGAAGCAAAGCTTATGTTTTTCCCCATCTCTGCCTTTTGGCAAATGTTATCTGTAATCTTAAAGTGCTTATTTTTTTATGTCATTGCTGTCCCTCTTTAGGATAAAACTGCTATGCTTGTTAATTTAGTATTTTATCCCTTGAATGTGTTTTATTTCTTGAGTGATGACTGAAGACATGCATTCTGTCACCTGCTATTTTTAGTAGGCAGTGATGTACATACATGTCAGCCAAGTTGCATAGATGTGTTTTGGGAGGATATTTTTTCTTCCTTTCTCTTACAGACATATTTCCTAAAATAACACAACTGTAGAAACTTGAGCTATAAACCCATTAGCACTCCCATATATTTACATCCAGGAGTAAGCTTATTTGTAGATGACTAATTACCAACTGTCTTCATGCAGTGCCATTAATTAATATTTCCTTGCGTTACAAGACAAGGACAAGCCAACTCAAGCATATACTGAAACTTAATGTTCAGTGCTGTTGAAAAAAATAACAAAAAACCTCCCCTAAACATATCTTGCTAGTCTAGAAAATCACCTGCAAGAGTTGCAGGTACTGATGTTGACTCAAAATCATCACTGTCACCATCAGCTGAAGAGAAGTATTTGAGCAAAGAAGGTTTGTAGGGTTAGCTTTTATAGAAGTAAAAGGCTCTGAGAGCTACCTGACTGGCATCAGTGTGGTCATTTCCATTCCTGTTTTGATAATCAGATGAGTGGTAATGACAGACCCAAGGTTTACTGCTCTGTTGTTGGCAATCTCTGCAAAAACTTCTCCCCTTTCAAGGCAAGCTCAAACACAGATATTTAAAAGCGTGACATCAGCCCCATTCCAGTAGGTCAGAAGAAGAAAATACATGCCTTGGTTTTACACCCATGGTCAGCTTTGCTGACAGCTGAGAAGTTGGAAAGAAAAGTTGGTGCACAGGGAACTGCTTCCATGATCTCACAGGACACAGCCTGCCAGCAAGGCTGGGATTAAATGGGTTGACACTGCACCACAACAAGCCTTTTGCTAATAAGCCTGCAAACTGAACTAACAAGCCCAGCAAATCTTGTCAATATCTCGCTGTGCTGCTAATTAACTGGATATTAAACAAGATTCACTTGCTTGGTTTTGCTTTAACAGCAGCCAGCTGTATGCAGTACAAATGAAACCATCCCTCAGCTTCTCTTGCTTGGACTGTATTAATGGCAAAAAAGGCAGAAGATCAGACACTCACGTTAATTAAATAGCCAAGCTTGAATGAAATTATTAAACTAGCAACAGATGTTATTAAAACCATAAAAGGCTTTTTTTTTTTTAATGGGGAGGGAATTAATAGGTTTGGATGTGAAAGTGAAGGTTCTTGTTGCTTGATTTAGTATATATGTATGTATGTGTGTGTGTATATGCATATATGTATACAAACATTAATTAAATTATTAAAAAAGGAACTGAGGAAAGCATTCCTGCTTAATGTGTCCACAAATTTTTCATAATGAAGGCAGTGTTTGCTTATCTTATGGTCCTTACTTCTCTGAGAGTTGTTCTGTGTGCTTCTGTTGTCTAATGTCACGACCAGATTCACAATCCATCAAGGCAGCCAGGTGGGAAATATGGCCCTAAAGACAGGATTAAAAAACCCTTTTTGCTTGAGCTCATTCCAGGGATCTAGTAAGGGAGCTATGGGCATATCCACTAATTCCTAAGGGAAGCTCAGCTCAGCAGAGCTTTCGGGATTTGAGCAATCTCTGCATCTCTTTCTTTTAATTAAGTTCTTCAGTACACCTGAGCAGGATGTGAAAGACTGCATAATTGCAGAAAAACAGTATTGTATCTATTGGGCAGTTCCAAATTTTTCATATGTTGAATAAAATCAATTGGTTTAGCTGTCAGAGCTCCTAGTCTGTGAATATAAATCAGTTTGCAAGTATGTTGGCCTGTGATTTGATAAAATGTGGAAAATTCTTGTGAGGATTGACAACGAAAGAAGCCCAGGATTGAATAATTCCTTCTGCCTCTGTAGGCAAGAGGAAGTAAAAGCCTCACATGGAGTTTCTCAAAGGGAAGAGAAGTATTCCAGCAACATCATCACTTCTCTCTTCTGAGCCTGATGGAAACCTCTGTGGCACCAGAGATCTGTTTATGGAAAACCAAATTCCATCCTCAGTCAAGTCCCGTAGAAACTCAAACAACAAATGAGCCTTCAGGCTCTGATTCTGCAGTTGTTGGGGCACATGATTAACCAGAAAGGGCTCTTGCTTCTGGCTGACCCACACAATCCCTGCCAGTGCCTGGGGAAGGTGCCCTGCAGAAACTGCACTGCCCGTTTCCTCCACAGCAGCAAAACTCACTAAAGCATAACTTGGAGTTTTCACTGCCTGGGCAGAAGATTTCCTCCTTGGTTGGAAAATTGAGATTAGACATGATGACACTTGACATGACTTATTTATCAGGGAAAACACAGTATCTAGCAGCTTCATAAGAGCCAAGAGTACTGAACAAGTAAATTTAACTTTGTGGTTCCTCTTTAGAACAGCTGCAGAAGGATGGTATCACTTTTAAGGCAGCAGATTTTCTGATGGGGAAAAAACACACTGAGGGTGTATTTGGCTAAAAAAACACCTTCTACTGGAGCCAAGTTTGTTTAAGTTTCGTGAGGTTTCTCATATTTGCAAAGTACCTGAAGCCCATTTCACCAACAGGTCAAACAGGCCTGAATAGGTTTCCTGAATTAATGCTTAGCAGAAGCTGGTAAACAACTTGCAAATACAGAAGTTTAGAATGATTTTGTACTCATATTTCCTTTAGCCACAGTAAAATCTGCTGTGAGTAGTTATTCATACAACCCACAGTTAGAAGAACTGTTTGAGCAATGTTTAGATGAAAACCTAGGAGAGAAATTAAAGCACTCTGCAAAATGTTATAAGGATGCCTTGAGAGATCTGACTCCATAGAGGGTATTAAGAGATATTGGAAGCATCTGAATTTATCTCTGATATAGATCTTCTGATATCCACAGGATCACTTGCAGGAACAAATGTGGGAGATTATTGTGGCTGTAGGTGATAAAAACAAACCATGTCAGTACTGAATATCTCAGAACATCAGAAAATAGGCTTAATACCACCTATGCAATGGCTGGAAATCTGTCAATGTTATTTACCTACCCATTTCACTCTCTAAAAATTGAGAATAATGGGCCTGAATCAATATGATAAGACGTACTTATTTTGACCATATAGAATTTTGTGTTGGATAGCTGAAAATCCTGCAGAGGGTGTCAGGTTGAGGAGTAAAAAATTCTAGGGATGCTAATAATATTCTTAGGAAGTAAGTAAGAAGTAGGATTTATGTCTTTAGCTGATTTTTAAAATCGAATTTGCTGATCTCCTGATTTCTGTTTGTCTTACTAACTCTCCTCACTTTTTCATCTTTATGTATGTTATTTATTAATGCTCACAGGCGTAGAAGTGTATTTGCTTTCCTAACTCTGCTACCCTCATGCCTTTGGACTGATTATCTTTTGGCATTTTATATTAATCCTTGGTAAGTGATTTACTTGTTTTTCCATATGCAGTGTGTAAACAATGTGAATTTCTATTACATGAAAAATGTGTGATACCTTTGTTTTCAAACGGGTCAAAGCTTTTGAAGATTTAATTTCCTTGTGCTGGAACATGGACTGGCAAGGATGTGGGTATCAAAGTATTTGCTACCCTGCTTCATCTGGTTTGTCTGTTTATGCTCCAACCCATTTTGGTATTAAAAAGCTAATCTTACAGTGGTCATCGTATCCATCTCATTACTGTCTTTGCAATTTTTGCTGCTTCATTATAAGTCCTGGCTTCTCCCGTCCTGGTTATTTACATGTTCATTGCCTGGCACTGACTTCTGCTGCTGCTTGATCGTGCCCCACCTGTTTGGTGTGTGATGTCAAATACATTTGTTTTTTAAAGGTGCTCTTATTCTCTCTTGACATCAGTAAAATTTCGCTTTTGAAGCAACCAGTTCACTGACAGTCGATACAATTAGGAGTCCCAAAGAGTAAAAACAGGGTCACATCTCATTGTATATGTGTGTATATTTAATCCTTTAGTCTGTAAATAATTTATAAGGACCTAGGAAACAACTGATTGTTTTTTTGAAAATACTTGACAAAGCCACTCGTCTGCTTAGAAGCAGAACTGTTTTACAAACCATTTAACAAATAATTATAATTATGGTCCAAAAATGCTTAATTTCTATAAAGAAACTTAAGTTCCTGATGGTCTTGAGTCCAGGTTAGAGGGTTTTACAAAAAAAGGTGGTACTGAGGTTAAGATTTTCTTTCCCAAGGATTTTCCCTGGTCTTACCACGCAGCACCAAAGCCCTGGCAGGGACACATCAACATCTTCAGCACAGGGATTTTTGAGACTGTTTTTCCTTGAGTTACAGTGGGTCTGTAGAAAAACCCATCTGAATTTTCAGTGGGCCTAGAAATGAGAGTGTTTATGTAAGTGAAGAAAGGTCCATTTCTTCTCTCGGGAAAACAAAAGCATGTTCACCCCACTGAAGAGCACGTGGGAGTCTTCCCCACCTCTCCAAGGTTCATGTTATATGGACCTAGAACTTGTCAGGTGTAAACCCAGCTAACTCTCGAGCTGCACAGTGGTGGAGGGTCAGGCAAGCAGGTGATCATTATTTTGGAGGTCACACTGATCTCTCTTAGCTCTCTAATGGTCAAGAAGCCCAGGGTGGCCACTGTCGATGGCACTGCTGCAAAAAGAGTTGTCATCTTCTTTTGCCCCTCTGCCTTCTTTCTTTCATTATGCATTAACTCACCTTTGCAGAGGCGTGTCTTTCTTCAGAGGTTTCCTCTTTTACCAGTTTGAGTCTAGATGATTAAGTTTACAGGAGCTGAAGTGGAACGAGATGAGATTAATCCCTCTCTTTGTATTTTAATCTGTAGAGTAAATGGAATAACAGATGAAACATCAGCTAATGTTTCAAATGTCTTTGTTTTGCACACAAGTTGGTTTAAAATATTTATGAACATTCAGGAAACAATTGCAGTGCTAAGAAACAAAGGCCTCTTGAGACTATCAAAGCACACAAAACTCTTGCTGAGAAATGTATGTCAATCATTTGTTTTATTGCCTCTTGAAGTGTTCCTTGGAGAAGCGTTCTTAGAAGCATTCCCATCATAACGAGCATTTAGGTATTTTTTTCCTTTTCAAATTAATTCTTATGTGCCTGACATTAAAAGGTTTACCACAGTCACAGGGGATAGAGATGTGTTGAATAATTTAGTGGAATTAACTGTAAGATTTCATTGGAAAAAAAGTCTTTGAGGATGGAAAATAAATACTACTAGTTTATGGGTACAGTACATACGAATGCACAGATAACATGATAGGCTGAAGAGGTTTATAATATTTAATCTCCACATTAATATAAAGCTGGTATTGTTAATTCTTCTTGTTAATTCTGCAGGCAAAGCTCCTCATCTAAATGGAAACGTACCTTGACAAAATAACAAAATTGCTATGGGTTGTGGCTGCTCCAGAAACTGAACATTTTGTAAAACTTAGTTTTGGAAAGTAATCCTTTATTGTTTTTTACTGTAACTTCTAAACTTAACAGGGTAGAAGAAGAAAAATACTCCACTTTTTAATATTTTTTTCTGTATATTTTCATTATTTGGAATTTAAAAGTCTTCTCCTTTAATTTACTAATTGAAGCTTTGAACCAAGTGATCTAGAAATAATTTTCGTATCACCATGAAATTTAAAATAGCATCATTATAATGTGAAAAATGAACAGATATTGTTTAATGCCCAGGAATTAAAAACTGATCCTACTAAACTTCCTTCTGAGTAAGCAAGAACCTATTTGTGCTCTGTGGCTGATTGAAGAGAGGAGATCAGTGTTTTTAGACCTCAAGTTATTCCATTTAGACCAAGTTATTCCAGCGTGCTTGCTTGGTGTGTTTAATCTTATTGTTTGCTTAACTCCTTTGGGGCAACCACAAAATGAACACACACCCCCCTCCAAAAAACCACGTGGTGGTGGTTGGTGTAGGGCAGTTCCTCAGTCCAGTCCTTTGGGTTTTACTGCTTAACACACTCAAAAACCTGCTCACAGCTGTCGCTAGTGAATCATATCACTTATAAATCATTGTTTTACATGACTGGCACAATTACCTCCAGCTGTTGAAAGTTAATTAAATTATCTAAGGTTTAAGCTTGAGTCCCGCTGAGGTCAGGAGGATATTTGCCATTGTCTTCATTTATCATCATAAGCAGGTTATGAGGCAGGCCCTTTCTTTTTTCCTTCACCTTTTCTTGAATTTGCAAGAAAATTTCCCTTTACCCAACAGAAGCTTCTCATTCCCAGTTGCTCTCTGGTGTTGATATCCAGTTTCCAGGCTCAGCTGGGCTCAGGTCCTGGGGACTCAGCCCCAGCCCACCCAAAGCCAAGGGGTCAGGATTTACAGGGCACCCATTGCTTTTGCTGGGCACAGATTTTCCCTTTCACTGGCAGGTCATTCTCCGAGCCCCAGAAAGGGATATGCATCCCATTGGAATCGACAGAAATCCTGCTATCAGCTTAAAATTGCCCAAGTTATTATCAGCAGTCTCCTCTGGACTATAATGAAAAAATATACATTCTTAAATTATAACTGTCTGTGAATAAAGGTTATGCAATAGCTTAATGAATGAAAAACACTTCCTTTTTGTTTTGCAGGAGTAAAAATGGATTGAAGAAGAGAAAGCTGACCAAGTATGTAACTTCTTTGACATTTAAAGGAATAAGTCTTAGACTAAATATGCTTTATGGATTACATGGCATAGTGGTATTGCAGTTACAGATATAGAAAACTTCTTGATAGACATATCCCAAGAGAGATATCTGAAGGCAGAAAACAAACAATAATTGGACAAAAGTAACTCTGCTCAACAGATTGTAGTAAAACATATAAAATTAGTCATCAGGGACAAGATCAATTATCCAACTTAGTGATTTCAACAGAGTTTATCCTTAGTTAAAAATTGCAAATGGTGAAAAAACTGGGATGCATTTGTTTGTAGAGATACTTCCCTCTTGACATGGGGCTCTCATTACAGTTGTTGCCAGAACATTAGATCATTAATGCTAGCTGGCAAACAGGAGTAATTAAGTGGTGATAAGACAGGTTCCTTTGGGCATGTTGCCTCAAAGTAAATGAGAAGATTGCTGTGTACATGCTTCAGTAGCTTGTAAATTAGAGTATGATAATTAGGTGAGGGAAGCTGTTTACCTGTGTTTCGTTACTCAGAGCGTCAGCCTAATATTTCTGCGTTGTGTTCAGGGGCTGTGCCTGACTAACAGATAGATCTCACCTGGCAAAAAAAGTGTGGAAAGGTGGGAGTCATTAAATCAAGGCTGATTCATACCTACTGAAGCTCTCCATGTGTTTGTATAGTTAGATACCACCTTTTTTAGCCACCATCTCTCTGGGAAGAGAGTTTGACTTCTAATGACAAATGTGTATAGTTCTCAAAGCCAGCGGAGAAAGCAGGCAGGGCAGTGACATCCAAAGTGCTGGTTTCGGGGAATTTTTTTTAGGTGAAACTTGTAAAAAAAAATCAAAGCCTAAATATGAAATCCATGTTGCTGCATGAGCAAAGTCCCTGGGGACATACCCACCTGTAAAAGCAGTTCAGGGGCCAGTGACTGATCACAGGGAGGGTGCATGGGCCCCTCAGAACAGTGGCTGCCTGCGGGTAGAACATGCCTAGCCTGCAAACCAGGGTGCTTCCTATTATCAGCAGTGCCCCACTGAAGCACCCAGAGGGGTCAGCAGCCCCCAGCCTCTCTCTCTGGTGCCATTATGATAGAAGGAATGGGCAATACACCCCCCCATTTGGTGGCCCTGAACCACCAGGTTCATCCTTATTTCTTTCTAGCATTAACGGTTGCAAACAGATATTTATGACTTGATAGTATTCTGGGGGAAAGAAGTGAAAGGTACTGAAAAAATTGGGGTTTTAACTTAATTTCTGTGTATTTTTCTTCCAAAGCCCTGTCCAGTTGGACGATTTTGATGGATACATCAAGGATATGGCCAAAGACTCAGATTATAAATTTTCTCTGCAGTTTGAGGTAAATCTCTGAGGGTTCTACCTGCCATGCCCAGATGAGCTTTTTCAGGATGTTCAGTCTGCATGGCGTGCTGCTGGGTGCTCTGTGTTGGTCGATGTGTGGTGTTGCTGGGCGGGGCAGCTTCGCTTCCTCTTCTGCAGAATTTAGAAGTGGGGCTCGGTGGTGTTGGCTCTGTGGTGGTGTTTGGTGTTAAAGCCTGCATTTAGTAAACTTGATGGGAGTGGCTCATCACATTGAGTTAATTGCCAGAAAAACACACTTGCTTTAAGTTTAGGGCATGCTGGCAACCTGAATTAAATTTGGGATTTAAATGGCTCTGTTTTGTACATTTAATGCCCTTAATTTGAGAGGAAGCGTTGAAATGAGGAAGTAGCATCAGAAATCTCTTTAAGGGCAAGGAGATTTCTCTAAGACAAGTTCCAGGTGCATTTTCTTAATTACCCAGAATTTAAAGTCAGCTTAGTAGTATAAAACTAAACCCCATCCCTATCCCAGGGCTGTTTCCCAAAGATTTAAACATGGAAAGGCAGCGGGGAGGACTCTCGGGGTGTCACCATGATCCCTCCCTGACAGCAGATTCCTCTGTAGCACCACGTTATCATATGTAGCTACTGAAGATAATGACTAGAAAGATCTTCCAGGCGTTCCCCCAAGACTGAAAGCCACTTGAGGATTTGAAGAAGCCCCTTTAAGGGGGGCAGATGACCACCACAGAAATAACTTAGCAAGGCCCTGATGTGGCAGTGTTTTGGCTAATTGAGTGTGGGTAGAGAGGAGCAATTCTCAGTCACAGCCAGGGTGACAGCAGTGTGTTGGAACATCAGGAGGACAAACCCCAGCACTGCTCTCCAGCTGCTTGGAGCCCAACTCAGAGGCATCAAATAAGGAAAATCCGTGTAGTCCTGCTGTCAGTTTATAAAGTGATTTATGAGCATTTTCTGTCTGGTTCCTGCCACAAGTAATCACTTCACAAAGAATTATTCTCCGAGTGTTTTTGAGGTTGACCTTGGCATTTTCCCTTCTGTTGTCTCAGGAGCTAAAACTGATTGGGCTTGACATACCCCACTTTGCTGCTGATCTCCCCATGAATCGCTGTAAAAATCGCTACACGAATATCCTGCCATGTAAGTACAACACGCACTAAATCCTGCTAAAATCCCTGGAGAGGGAAAGAGGAGTTTTAATAAGAAAATTGGAGAATCAGGGGATTTTCTAAGACTGATAAAAGCCTGTTCTACGATCCTGCTCTTACAGAACACCAGGCAAGAGATGTTTTTTGTTAGCTTTGAATAGATGTAGCTTCCTGGAAATGTTTATCATGGCAAGAGTTTGGAGGTGAGAAACATAAGGTCTCTTATGCTGCTGAGTAGTGTTACTGTGTTTCTCTTATGATTTTGATGAAACCTAAGGGAGCCCAAAGGGACAGCACTTGGAGAGGGTGTTTGCAGAGCAGTAGTGATGGTGTGTCCATGTAGTGTTTGCTGAAGCAAACGTTGCTCTCTTCGAAATATGAGAATTATTTATTTTTTAATAGATTTTTTTTAATGTTTAAGATTTTAAATTATTTAAGATTTTAATAGATTTTTTTTTTTGCCATTCCTATAGGACTAATTTAAGTTTTGCCAAGTCTTGCCTAGAGATGAGTGCCATATTTGAGAGGCAGTTTCTTTCTAATTTCCTTTTCCTTTTACAGATGATTTCAGTCGTGTCCGGTTAGTCTCAATGAATGAAGAAGAGGGATCTGACTACATTAATGCCAACTACATCCCTGTGAGTACAGAGGTCTGGTCAGCGTGGTGTCCTGCACACCAGTCAGAGCATGGCCCTTGAGAATAGCACAATATCTCCTGGAAGCTCAGTCATGTTCTCAGCATCTCCTTCAGCTTCTAAATATTTTGCCTACAGGGAACAGCCACTGAGAAAAAGAAAGGAGAAAAAAAAAAAAAGGTGGGGAGGGGGAAGATTTTTGGCAAAATTTTGCCACAGTAGCACTGGGTGAGTTGTGAATCTTTGTGAAACTTTGATTGGACTGGTAGGGAAATGAGCAGGAGTCTCGTTAAGTTTATCATTTAACTCATTAAGGCAGTTAAATGATTCGGTGGCCTTTTAAGATAACGAGGTAAAGCGTAAACCTTTAAATGAGAAATTTTTCTAGATTTCTACTGCACATGGAAAAAAGGGCTAAGCCAGACGCTCCGAATGCACAAAATGCACACGCAGCCCAGATGGTGCGTGGAGAGAACTTCTGCTTTCTGCCTCGTGTCTGGTGCTTCCCCTGGGCCTCCCTCCACCTGGCAGAGAGCAGCCACTTACCGGGGGTAGCACCCACGGTTTCAGGATAATTAAAGTGCACACGGAGCTGTAGGCAAATATTTTGACACTGGGGGTTGGCTGCAACCTCATCAGCTCTCCCCTGAGCTCGTGCAGTCACTTGGGCTTATCGCTGCCACTGCCACAAAGGTTTGCCCCTCTGGTAGCCCCTGAGCTGTGGCTCAGTGGGAGCTGGAGGGCAGCATCCACTGGGCTGCTCTGCGTGGAGAGGAGGCAGGGCAGCACAGCAGCCCTGCAGGAAAAGGCCTTTCCCTTGGGGACCACAGACAAGTGAGCATTTTTGCAGTCGTGCTGTCAATAGAGCTGGCTCGGCCTGTGCTGGAGAGAGCTGAGTGAGCATTATGGAGAAAGGAGGAGCCCTCGGATGAGTCAGTGGAGCCACTTCTCTGTCACTGTGGCATTGCCCAAGTGTCTGTACTTGGCTTCTCTGTGTCCAGAGCATGAACCTGAGCACTCACAC
Organism: Ifrita kowaldi; assembly: GCA_013398055.1. Lineage (NCBI taxonomy): Eukaryota > Metazoa > Chordata > Aves > Passeriformes > Cinclosomatidae > Ifrita > Ifrita kowaldi. The sequence continues at coordinate 49,870 of VZRS01009001.1, read as the reverse complement.
TGAGCCTGAGCTCACAGAGAATCAGGAAAGAAAAACGCTTCAGGACTCAAAAGCACCGTGCACAACTCAGGAAACTTCTGTGGCATGGGATTGTGGATAATAGGACCTTAAGTAGCAGTCCCTTTCAGAATTCAGTTCTGCTTTGCATCTCTTTAGTTCTACTTATAGCACAGTGCTGACCATGGAAACTGGGATAAACATGTGATATTAATGCTGGGCTTTTCCTGACCATCGCTTCTCCACTGAGTCCCTGCCTCCAAACATAGAGACCAGGGCTGAGCTGTGTCCCTGTGCTAACAGGGCTTTGTCACTTAGGTCAGACACAGCCCAGCAGACAAACAGGCAGCAGATTCTGTGTAGTGCAAAAACTCGGAGTGAGCTGATTTGCAGAGATGTCTGGAGGGAGCCATTTGTGGAGAGTGCTCCCAAATTGCAGATGATTTTATGAGCCACATACCGAGGTGACACAGAAATTGCCCAATTTGCATGGGATCATGCTGTGTGTTGGATGTATTTTTTGCTCTTGCTAGGAATATAAAACAACTTTCCAAACGCAATTTTGATGATACAGTCTCAGCAAATATGGTAATAGCAGATGCCAAAAGGGTCATTCTGTGGTATTTTATTGTAGTCTTAATAACAGTCTTTTGGGTTTGGAGAGGAGAAAGGAGTCTTTCCAACTGAAATCATGTTCACAGGGATAGGAGAGGGAGTACATGGATATAAAGCATCTGGGCAGCTGTTAAGAGCATTGACTCAGCATCTTCTCTGTTATTTTAAGCAGAATTCTAACTAATGTTTTATTAATTTAAGTCCTTATGATACAAACACATTCATATAATCCTGTTCCATTGACACCAGTGACTGAAAATCACCACACTGCTTGGGATGAGCAGATTGGGCATCTGTAACTAAACAAAATTACCTAAAATTACATAATCTGTAAAGAGCTGGAACTTTCTTTTAGGGTTCTTATTGCTTGATTTTTTTATGTTGTCTTTTCTGCTCTCTGGGCAAATGATTTTCATGGTAACAGCTTCATCTTCTGTCCTTTGTTTTAGATTGCTTATGCTTTGGGAGCATCAAAATCTAACAAAAGTTGTCATCACAAAATAAATACAAAAAAAATTAATTTCTTTATATTAGAAATCACTTTTAGAAGTACAAATTGAACTTGAGAAAGCTAAAAAAAAATGGAAAAGATGCGTTCTGAAGCAGTAACCATGTTGGTAAGCAGGACCCATCTCTTTGTCTCTTAGGGTTATAATTCACCCCAGGAATACATTGCAACCCAAGGACCTCTGCCAGAAACAAGGAACGATTTTTGGAAGATGGTTCTCCAGCAAAAATCACAAATTATTGTCATGCTCACTCAGTGCAATGAGAAAAGACGGGTATGTAACAAAATCTTGTATGTGGTGTGAAAGAAACTGCCCTGAAAACAGCTCTTTTGTGCTGAGTGAATGTGTTTGCATTGTTTCTGATCATGAGGCAGCATCACAACCAGCCCTGGAATGGCATCTACCTTCGCATTTCAGGGCCTTCTTCGACATTCCCTGATGTTCCCTGACCTCCTTTGACCTTCCTGGTGCTTCTTTGTCCTTTCTTGACCTTCTTGGACCTTCCCTGACTTGCTGCACCTTCTTCGACTTTTCCTGACCTTCTTTGACTTTCTTCGAACTTTTGACCTTCTTTGACCTTTTATGACCTTCCCTGACCTTCCTTGACCCCTTACCTTTTTTTACCTACTTTGACATTCACTGAACTTCTTTCACATTCTTCGACTTTCCCTGACCTTCTTCAGCCTTCCCTGATTTTCCTTGACCTTTCCTGACCTTCTTCAGCCTTCCCTGACCTGCTTTGACCTGCTTTGATGTTCTTTGACTTTCCCTAACTTTCTTTAACCTTCCTCAACCCTCTTTGAACTTCTTTGACAATTCCTGACCTTCTTTGACCTTTCCTGCCTTTTTACCTCCCTTGACCTTATTATGAAGCCTCTCCTCTTACATGAGGAGAGGCTGAGAGAGCTGGGACTCTTCATCCTGGAAAAGAGAAGGCTCCAGGGATCTTGTCACTGTGTACAAACACCTGATGGGAGGGAATGGAGACAAGGGACTCCTCTAGTGGTGACTTGCCCAGTGACAGGTCAAGAGGTGATGTGCACAAATTGAAAAAACACATTAAATTCCTTCTGAAGTCAGGAAACACTTACTTGCTGTGAGGGGGACTGAGCACTGGCACAGGTTGCCCAGAGCTTGTGGAGTCTCCATCCTTGGGGATATTCCAAAGTCACCTGGACATGGCCTAGAGCTGGCTCTAGGTGACGCTGCTTGAGAGGGGAGGGGGTTGGACAGGATAACCTCCAGGGGTCCCTTCCAACCTCAGGCATTCTGTGATTCTGCACTTTCAAGTTTAAATAATTACAAAAGACAAGTTCAATGCTTTGTATTTTCCCTTGATATTGTAATAGACATATTTGGAATATAATTTGGGGGGTTTATGTGGACGTTCTCTTTCCCAGTGTTTTGCTGCATTTAGACCTATTAATCATCAGGAAAAGTAACAAAAAACACTCTTTTCCTATTCTTCACTGTACTAAAGCTGCCCTTCTGAAAACTAATACACAGCTGATGGCCACAGTTAAATAGGAATGGTGAGACTGGAAGTCACTGCAGGATAAATTACCTCTTATTGCAGCAGCAGTAAGTGAGCAGTGGTGTGGGCATTGCTAAACCTGATGTTCTGTATCCTTTCGCTTGTGCTTCTTTCTATATGTGTGTGTTCCTATAAATACAAATATGTATTTCCCTCCCTTTCAGGTGAAATGTGATCACTACTGGCCTTTCACAGAAGATCCTGTTGCGTATGGGGATATCACAGTGGAGATGCTGAGCGAGGAGGAGCACACGGACTGGGTGTACCGCGGTTTCCGCATTAGCTACGTGAGTGCAACGCTCCTGCCAAAGGAGTGGCAGTGATTTCAGTCCAGCCTTTTCTTTAACTTCTGTCCCTTTCTGGCATTCAGNATAAATCACGGTAAAGTGATACAGTGGAAAACATCTAAGAGAGATCGATGTCCTTACTCGCCCTCCACACAGGCGAATTACCAAATCACAAAACTTTCCCCTAAAATTGTTGTCTCTGAATTTCCCACCGAAGTGCAAGGCTGAAACAAAAGTAATACCAGAGCTCTGGCCTCTTCTGTGGTACCAATAATTACTGACAACAAATGTGGGAATTTCTTCTTTTCTATATCTCAGGCACACCTTCTTGTTATAAATTACTCAAAACTTGAAAACACCAATGTAGGAGTTGAAAATATTTTTGAGAAGGGCAATTCTGCAATAATCACGTCTACCTGTAAAGTATTGAAACACACACGAGAGCATGTGATTTCCAAGTGAAAGCTCTCCCTACTTTCAAGCATTTCTTTCCACCTTTGTTTCCTCCATCAGCTCATTGCCAGCACCATCTCATGAAGGAAAGTTTAGGGATATGAAGGGGATGTGGAAAAAGCTGTGCACTGGTAATTCACCATTGGCCCAGGACTATGTGTTGTGTTGAGGATCTTACTTCATCTAAAGCCAGTAGAATTTTTAGCATTGTAAATTGTTTTTGTCATAATGAGTGTTTTCCTAAACATTTCCCCTGGTAATGATTTTTCTTCCCTTTTGTTTTTTGGGGTTTTTTTCTTTAAACTTAAAAAGAAAATCTCTCAAGAGTCCTGGCTTGACTGTTTGCCAGCAGTGTTGTTCTTCATCTGTGGCAAAACGAGAAGAGTAGAGGGAATGGAATAAAAAGAGGAAAAAAGCCCAAAGTTGAAAAATGCAACAGTTCTTGATTCAAAAGCAAAATGAAATTGAACTGCCACAGGGACAAAAGCAAAAAGCAAATCCCAAACACAGAAACAGGAAGTTCATACCCATTTGATAATGATGTCCTGATATAGCTCCCAAAATAGCCTGTTTGTTCTTTGCCAGTTTTTTGGCTGGCTTCACTTTTTTAGGCTGTATGTGGGGGAAAAATGAAAATCACACAATGACAAAAAGCCCTCAGTGTGACTGAGTGTGATTACCTTGTTAAAGCTCTGTGAAAACACTGCTGTCCTGCTTCTCCCATCAGGCTGATGAGGTGCAAGATGTGATGCATTTTAACTACACTGCCTGGCCAGACCACGGTGTCCCCACGACCAACGCTGCCGAGAGCATCCTCCAGTTTGTACAGATGGTCAGGCAGAAATCAGCAAAGACTAAAGGCCCCATGGTCATACACTGCAGGTAAATGCTTCGAGGAAAAGGAGGAATAATGTTAAATGTTAAGTAAGTAAAAGGAGGTGTGATGTTAAATAAGTTGGGCAGCCATGAGAAGGAGAGATTTTGGGGTTCTGCTCACCTGTTGGCTGAAGGTGGCTCTCTCTGGTGTTACGGTGTTGTGCAGCTCTCCCCTGTAACCTCAGGGAGAAATTGATAGAGGAATGTTGTTCTCTGAGTCTTAGTATCAAAAACAGTGCTCATAAGCCAGGGGAGAGATTTATGTATAACATTATGAAATCAAACCGTGTATTTACTACTTAATTGTTCTGGGAAAGAAAGAAAGCAAGTACCAGAGAGCTGGGCAACAACTGTAGTATTTTCCTTTTTTCAGTTAGGATGCTTCTAGCAGCAAAGAGAGATATTTTCAGATAGTATTTTTAGACTATACTGTGCGTCTTAGACCACATAGATTAAAAGTAGCAATGCTACAAAATTAGTGGGGGGGCAAAGAAAGAATGTATCGATAACTCCTGCAGCAATTGTTCTCAAACCTTGAAAAAGGCACAGAATGAATTAATGGGTTAATCTGTCCAAATAACACATCAGAAGTTCCTTTGTATTCACCTTATTTGAGAAATTAACGCAACAAAAGCCAAGACAGAGACCTGTTTTGTGACAGTTATGCTGAGCTGTGTTGAGATGAACTGTTCAACGTTATTGCAAATACTTTCAAGCCTTTTCAGGAAAAGTATGACAAAAGAGAAGAAAGAACCTTCTCTAAAATACACACTTCTACACTTCTACCCTAGGTAGTAGGATGTTGGGCTGCTGTGTGAAACTGTAAACCCTCTAATGCCACACTCAGTGAAAACAGACTTCACATGTGAAATTACAACGCAAAGAATCATACACGCATGAGAATCTCTAAATGAAAGCAGAGTGTATTTTTTCTGGTTTCAAAGCTTCCCTTTGGGGAACATGAAGATTTTCAGCTGAGTGGTAGCTATTTCTGTCTCATGCTCCTAAGGCAGAAGTCCTGGAGTGCAGACTCTTCTGGGTGGTTTGTCCTTTGAGGACAAGCTGCAGTAGTGCAGCGCCTTTGCAAGCCAAGAGCTTTGCCGTGTGGAGAGCTGTGGAACTGAGCCCTGCAGGACTGACCCCACTGTCTCTGGGCATTCATTGCTCCCGAGCAGGTCCCTGTAGCTCTGGCTCCAGTCCCTGGAGTTAGAGGGGTCTCATGAGGTTTTTGAGGGGAGCAGTGACAGCAGGAAGAGCAGGCAGTTAAGGGTGGCTGAGGGTGTGCGTGCACGTTCTGGTGAGTGCATCCACTGCCCAACCAACGGATGATGTGTTGTGTGCCAGTAAATCCCACAGATTAACCGGCCTGCCTGACCTCAGAGTAGTTATATGTGATGAGTGCAGCTGCAGGACTCCTGCTCTTTGCAGTGGCACTGATTTTGCTGTGTGTCCCCTGCAGAAGAGCCTGAAATGAGATGCATGTCTGTGTGTGTTGCAGCGCTGGCGTGGGACGGACGGGAACATTCATAGCCCTGGATCGGCTCTTGCAGCACATCCGTGACCATGAGTTCGTGGATATTTTGGGGCTGGTGTCGGACATGAGGTCCTACAGAATGTCCATGGTGCAGACAGAGGTAAGATCTGCTCACTGCAGCGCTGTGACAGTATTGTTGTGCCCATTTCAGACCCCTCTTTAGCACGTTCGTGTCCAGTGCCTGCTGTTCCCCCTGAACACCTGACAAAATCTCTATGAATTGATGCAATCAGGTTTTCGTTGTCATTGTGATATTGTCACATTATTAATCTGCTGCATAGGTGGGTTTGATAACATATCTGCCATCTCACTGTCTTCCAGAGGAAATGAGTTATTCTCACCTTCTGTGAAATTAATATGCAAACAATGCATTAGGAGAGATTAACATATGAAATTTTCAAACCACGCTGAAAAGAGTTGGGCTTGCTGAGGGGATTAATGGCTCATGAAATGATATCAGTATCAGGCAGCCTCGTTCAAGTATCATGTTGGTATCATCCAGCCAAGCGTAGGAGCTCATGACACAGTGGAATTTTGAACAAGCAAAACAGACAAAAGGATTGTGAGTCTGCCAGACATCCTCCTCACCCCTCTCCCAACCCAGATATCTACTGGGTAGTTCTTTTTCTGGTTTTAAGACAAAAATATATAGACGGTATATACTCGGGGGGGAAAAATCACAAACACTTCCTTCAAAGCAGAAGCTTTTATGCATCTAAACCTTCCCAGTTTGCCAAGTAATGAGGGAAAGATTTCATATTTCATGCCTGTTGTACCCTTCCTTGGTTAGACACAGTATAAACTGGCAATCTCCATGCAGTTGGAAGTGCCACCATCACTGTTTTCAGGCTAGGTCTGGCAGATTGTTTGTTGCCAAGGTTTGTTGAGTCCAGAGCAAAGCAAAAGAAATTGTAGCAGGAAGAGGAGAGAAGGAAGAAAACCTGCAGTGACAACAACTAGCATCTGGAAATGAAAAAAAAAAATTTCAGTCCATTCTGGATCATTGCTACCAAACTGCCACTTTTCATCACAATTCGCTGTATTAATCCAAAGGCAGATCCTAATGTAAATACCAGAGGAAAAAAATCCTGATGGTTGGTTGATTTCAGCTGCAACTGTTACCACTCCAGAGGTCATGTGGGTTTTTGTAAGGTGGTTTGTTTTTCTTTTTTATTTAATTTTTTTCATGTAGGACCTCATTGCCTGGCTGGGGCTGATGTCAAGGGCAGTCACTGAGCTCCTGCTGCCACAGGCCTCAGAGGTCACTAAGTGTCACTGACACTCAGTCAGAGGCCACCAAACAGTTTTTCCTTACAAAATCTGAAACCACTGACAGCTCACCTAAGTTCATATTGCTTTGTATGCTGGAAACTTGGCCATGTCTCAAGGAGCAGTTTAATAAAAACAAACGGCACAGGCCCAAAAAAGGGGCTTCGAATGGGCAATACCCTGAATTGAAACCAGTCTCTCCAGATCAATGGGTGTGAGGAAATCCAGACATTTCTGTGGTGTGAACCATGACTCAAACTCATACTGGCATCTCCTGGCATCAGCAGGCCACTGGGGACAGGGGGGAAGTGCAGGGGGGAAATTTGGGGACAGTCGCTTTTGCTTGAGATTCACTTGACCCCTGTGCCTCATGCGCATAAAGGTTAGTTCAGGATTCATCAGGGATTGCCTTCTCTCTCTTTGAAACTGAAAACTCATCAATTAAGGTTATTCTAAATTGGATTACAATGTTTAATCTGTATGATGACAGTGCTCAGAAAAGTCCATCCGTAACCAAAGCGAAAGGCAACCACGGTCTCTTGGCACAAAAACCTGTCCAGAAATACAGAGATGCATGTGATTGACCCAGCTCACAGTGTCACTTGCACAGAGGTTGGTAACTCCCCAAATAATTAACTACTCTGTGAACAAAATCAGGGGTTTTCTTTTTATTGGTAAAGAAGTCAAACACTAAGGAACACAAACCTCATTAAAATGTTTCAGGTGCATGTGTGGCATGGGTGCAATTTGTCGCACATCAAGCATTCAGATACCTTTCCTTTTTAGGAAATGTGAAGTTGGTCCACTTTACCTCAGGTTCAACTCTTCTGTCATCATTCAGGTTATTAATGAGTGATTATGGAGCCGGGTGGATTTCATGCTTCCTGAGCTGTTGTCTGTAACAATTGTGGACTGTTCTTTTCGAGCTGGTAACTCACTGTGCATTGTGAGGGGCTGAGGTGGGAGACATGGAGCTGTGCAGGCTGTTACTGTGAACTGTCAAACTGTTTCACTGGTTGGGTTTTTAAGTGCAAAAAGTGCCCACTCATTTGGTCTTTTCTCCTAGGAACAGTACATCTTTATTCACCAGTGCGTGCAGCTGATGTGGCAAAAGAAGAAGCAGCAGTTCTGCATCAGTGATGTCATATATGAGAACGTCAGCAAGTCCTAGTTCAGAGTCACAGGTGGTAAGTCAGGCAGGCCTGGCCCTGTGCCATGCCCACAACCTCCATTCCAGAAGCTTTGCTGGCAGTCTGGGGCTTTCCTTACTCCTCTTTCACATTCACATGGAGAGTTAGGGGAAAATCCTCTCGCAGTAAATAATCCACTACCCTTTCCACAGCACTGTGAGAGTGTATGGGCTCACTCATGTTTAAAGAAAAACAGAATCCAGAACTCTGATGAGCCATCTCACCATTCCCTGCCAGTTGTCCTAACATCCCTTGCCAAGCTGGAAGGGAGGGAGAACTTCAATATCTTCAGTCATTCTCAAAAAAGAATTTTGCCTGGTTACCAAGGCCAGCAGAGGCTTGGGGATGCTCTGCTGGAGGGTGAGTTGGTAACCAAGCAGCTCTGTCATAAAACAGTGGGAAATTTTTACAGAAATCTTAAAATCATAGAACCAGGGAAGCAGCAGGCTCTCAAACTGGTACCACCAGTAGCATAAGTGAAGGGTCAGTCTTGCCTTACCACTGATCCTTCTGCCTGAGCAAAACAAGTGGCTGTGACCACGAGGTTTGGTGGTGGGGACAAGCTATGAGGACGTATGTCACTGCTCTTAAACCTTCTAAGCTTTGGTTCATTAGGTGGCAGCAATAACCCAGCTGTAACCTTGACACTCGCTTTTGGGTGGAGCAGGAAGCTGCAGACTTTGCCACAAACTGCTTCTCAGGCAGCTGGTGGAGAGCTGGGCTGAGGGCAGCACCTGCAGCCGTGTCTGCTGTGTGTCTGTGGTGTGCCTTCATTAACCTCTGCCTGTAAAGGAGCCCCAGTTTGCCTCACTGTCCCTGATGTTTGGGTAGTTCACTGTCTGAGTCCCAGCTCCCAGCTGCTTGTACTGGTGGGCTGCAGTCCCAGCCTGTATGGAGGGTCAGTAAAACAAATGCTTAAAACTGTGTTTTTTTCCCTTTGTTCTTTCTGAAGCGTTGTGTTTGCTTGGTTGCAGGTGAGACCATGAAGCACACCCATCTTCCCTTGCTTCTGATTTTTTTTCTGTTGATGGTTTGAACGGGCAGGTGTTGTGCCACGAGAGACCACTGCTTTGCAGTAGATGGACAATGAGGGAAAGAAACTTTTACCTTTCTGAAGCACTGGGGAGACAAAGCCTTAACGAGCCTGCGGTGTCTTTTGAACTGTTTAATTTCTGGACATTTTTTTTAAATACTGGACCAAATTCAACTAAACAACATGAAGGAAAAGACACTATGTGTGCATAAGATAGATTGCTCCAGAGCGTTGGGGTTTTGTTTGGTACTTCTAGTCAATTTCTTTCATAATTTGTTTTTTTTTTTCTGTGCAGGTTGGGCTTAAGGTTAAAGTAAGTGCAATATTTTTTTAATGGTTGACTGAAGAGCTTTCTTCGTGTGTCACTGGTCTGTGCTAACGTCCCTAGGAGAGCAGGCATTGTTAGTATCTAATAATACCTCATTAGTGAATAGCGAGGCATGAACATACATGAAGAAATCTGGAGATTGTGATCAGGGGCTGGGAGGGCGGGGGGGTTGCTGGGTACATGGATTTGGCTGTTTCCTTACAGCACTGGCGTACGTGGGGCCTGGGGGGAGCACGAGACCCGAGGAACGGACTGACGAGCAGAAATGCAAGCCTGAAACAGGCAGCTGACACTGAGAGAAGGGGTGTGGGGTTGGTTCTTCACCCGGGCTGCCGCTAATTAAGCAGAGGGATTGCTCTTTGTGCCAACCTTTTTCAGAAATGCTGCTGATCAGGCTCTTGTTTTAGATGAATCTAATCACAGGGCGACTGAATTTCAAGCTGGGATGTCTTAGCATAAATACTATAGCATTTAACTCTCTGAGCAGTCTATGGTGCCTATCCCCCTCACTCATTTATTATTTTTAGTAATTATTAACCCTGTGTAAAAACGTGAAGCTGGTTCAGGTTGCAGGGGTGGAAAGAAAAAAAAAACAAACAAGAAGTGCTTTAATAGACGTAACTATTTTTCCTGAACCAGGAATTTACAATGTTACAAATATAAGGTTCTGGCATGTGAGAAGGGCTGGTTATCAATTTGTTGCTACAAGGCTGCCAAAGTGTCAGTATGGATTCCTGCAGGGCCTTTGGGGGCAGGGTGGGGGGGCTCTTTTCTTTTTTGCTCTCCGTTTCAGTTCTTGTCAAAATAATTAGCTATATATATTTTTTTTTTTCAGTCTTTGTATAATTCCGGTACATCATTGTGTATTGTGACATGGATGCTGTCAGAATGGATGTTTGATGGCATTTTTGTAACCTGTTGCTTTGTGTCACCTCATTGGAAGTTAGCAGCAATGGTACTCAATGTAAACAAAACAGACTTGAACTGGAAGTAAACACACTGGATTGCTTACCTGTGGAGAAGTCACTGTCAGCAAAACAGCAAAACACACCTGCACACGCTTTTTAGTTCACTCACCCCGGGTCTGCTGTCACCTGGCAGGGCACCAGGGTGTAGGTCAGTAGCTCAGCTGCTTCCAGGAGCCTGATAATCTCCTTTTTCTTTTTCCTTTCAAAGTTATTCCATTGGCAGGTAAATAGCTGTATACTTATTTAATTAAATAACTACTTCATCATGGTATTGCTTACAGTGGAAAACTTCCTTCGAACTGTCCCACGTATATCATGCAGAACTGCACAGACTTAACGTAATTCCCCAGTAAAACAGGTCCTTGTGAGGGGAGCTAAAGGAACAGCACCCCACCTCTGATCACTAAATGGGTCTGATAATACATTTTCCCTCCCTTCTGTTTCCATGCATCTAATGCTACTTCCACTGTTTCCACTAATCCCAGTCCTAGAGCAGGGATGCTGTTTCTCCAAGTACAAGATGTATGTGAAAGGGCAGAGCACCCTGTTTCAGGGGGCCAGTTGGTAACAAAAAAGGCTTCAGTGGTGCACATTTCTCCCTCATTTCCCTGGTGTGCCTCAGCTTGGAGGGCCTGCCATTCCAGTAGGAACAGCAAAGAGCTGTCTGGCCTAAACTGAACAGAAAATAGAATTTTAAATGAGCACTTGGCCATTTAGACCTTGCCTCCATGCTTTTTTAAAAAAATGTATTTCAGAGATTCATTACATGTTTATTCAGAAAATATGTTCATATCCCTCTAGAGGGTGGGGGGAAAAAAAAAACCAACCCACAGTTTTTTCTCATCTGCTGTCTCCTCCCTCCTGCTGGCCACTGCCCATGGAGTCTACATTTATTCTGTGTTACAGACCAGAGTAAGCAGGTTACGTCTAAATCATCTGTGTGTGCCCACAAAATGTCACAGTGTGAGCTGGCTGTAATAGAAGCTTGGCTGAATGTGACAGGGTACAAGATTGCTGCAGAGATGCCAAAATCACATTGTTGCAAAGGACACTGCCTGAGCAGCCTGAATGTACTAGAGAATTTTGGAATGCGTGTCAACAATGATTCCATTTGCACGGTATTTGCAAAATACAGGTGCATATTTTTCCTTTAATAACTTCTAATCACAAAGTCAATTACAATGAAAACTCCATCAGAATAACACCTTTTCCTGCCCCATACAGTATGCAAAACTGTGCACGGGGGCATGGCGGGATGGCAGTGGAAACCACCTCGCCCAGCACTTAAAAATGAGTAAAGCAGTAAATGAGTCTGGAAGACTCTGTGGTTAGAAGACTCACGCAGAGCCTTTTAGCCTGAATTGACATGACATACTTTTAGCTTCACCTTGTCATGCACATTCAAAGTAAATCCAAAAGAACAATGTTTCTGGACTCATGCTTCGTGTTAGTATTGTTTCCAGCATCTGTCAAAATAAAACTCTCCCGTCATCACAATAGTAAAGCTTTCTGAAGCTTCAGGTTGGATAACAGATTTTTTGAGTTATGGGCTTCATGGCCAAAGCTCTGCTGACACTGCTGATGCTCTGTATTGATCTGCTGCTCTTCCAGCATCTACTGACCCAGGTGTCTGTAAAAGTAGCTCTGTGCAGTGAGTGGCCATTACCTGAAACCAGCACAGGTTTTCTCCTTGTCTCATGCTGTGCGTGCTGCCATGGAAGCAGAAGATAAGTAAACTTGAGGTAGGAGGGTAAGAAGTTTTGAGAGGTGTGTGTCAAAGTTTCGCCTCTCAAGCATATCCTGTTGCAGTCAGCCCTGACATCCTTGGGGTCTTCAGAACTGTTTCCTTCAGACCTCACCAAAAGATTAAGAACAGGTCAGGAAGCCTTACCTGTGCTTTATTTCAGTTTAATGTTTTTTTCCCCTACACCTAAGTAAGATGAATTTCCCCTGTCAAATAATCAACATCATCATCTTGTGCTCTAAAATGGCCCTTCCCTCCCTCCATTAACCACAGTGTCACACCACCTCCCTCCCACTTCTAACTTTTTTAATGGTGTGTGTGAAAACTGTAATTTCATTGAGGCAGGCAAAAGTGGTATTTCAGCCACTTCTTGTGAGAGAATAATGTTGTCAATGCTCCTGACATGGATGGGAGCAGGGTGGGTTGAGCTTTGCTGCTGCTGTGGCAGGGACTAGTGGGAGCTAGGAATCTTGTAGGAAGGCTCCCTATTTTCATTCATCTCCTCTTTTAATCTGCAAATATTACCAAGGAGTAGAAGCACAGACTCATATCCCGAAACTCATTTTGGTCTGAATACTGAGGAAGTACTTAGAGGCCAAAGTTACAACCTAAGCAACTCAGAGAAACTGAAAAAAAAAAAACATAAAGGCAAGCCAAAGGCACTTATTAGCAAAAAGTTGACATAGCTGCAGTAGAAATTTAAAGTCTGAAATATTCAAACACAGAACCCAATACAGATTCCCTCTCATTTGCACTTCTCACATGCAATGCTGGTGCTTTTACGCAGAGGTGGGAGATTGAGCACAAAAGTATTCCCTCAACTACTCTTGATGCCTCAGAACCAATCCTTAAACAGAGCTGGTTTAGAAACCAGTATCAACTAAGACAGTTGAAAAAAACCATAAAAGAAAAAGTGGGCTCCTATGAAATTAGCCATGAGTTCCCATTCATAACCATGTTTCCTTTATGCTTGAAATGCAGCCCAGGAAAATCAGTGGTGATCCCTGCTTGAACAGGGTCTGGTATTCAAGCTGTAGCTTGCTTCTGTCTATGACCTGAAAAGTCAAAATTCCTTCATTCCCACATGAAAATAAAAATTCTGTGACTTAACAGGTTCCATAATAAGAAAGAATTCCCATCTTACAGTTGTTTATGGATTCTTTTGTTTGTTCCCTTAAATTATCAAAATACTGATGCTGCTGTCCAGCAAAGCCCTTCAAGAGAAGTTCACAAACACTGAGAGCTCTGCACATTTCAGGCTGTCATCATCATTTTGGATATGATACATCTACTGCTTCATAAACCATTTATTTCTGCACACATCAGTCATGGATACATGCACTTATTTCCCAACCCCGCTCAAAACAAAACAAACAACAAACCAACAAGTTTTAGACAGTTCAATGCTTTGGAGCAATAAAAAAAGTACGTATAAAATCTCACAGATCACAGTTTGGCTGAGCAAAGCCCTGTTTAACATTTGAATGGCTAGGTGCTAAGTAAACTGCTCCACCCATCAATATAGGTTAGAAGTGTCCTTCCTGAATTAAATGGGAGGTTTCACAGTGGTTTGCTCTCCCCGTGGTGTCCCAAGGGAACAAGCAGCCTAAAGAAGTGGGAAGAAGCGCCTTGCTGATGTTAGAAGGTTTGTGCTTTGAAAGCATAGAACTGCTGAGTGAACACGGGCTGCTGAAACTCCCTCCCTCCACCCAGTTAAAAAGGAAGATTGATGGCAGCAACATAGTAAATTGCTCCCTCTGTTACCAAATGCCTAATAAGGCACTGATTTTGGCATTTAAAAAACTGCTTTGTTTCCTTCTCAAAGACGTATCACATCCTTCTAAAATATTAGTATTTAAAAAATAAGCCTCACTGCTCAAATCCTAGAGAAAACATTCTGAATGAAACACTGCATTTTACTACTGTTTTCATTTAAACCACGGAATATTTTGAAGAAAACATTTTATTTTCATTTGAGGAACCCCAAACGAGATCTCCTTTTGATTTCTTAAAACTGCCAGCAAAATGAAAATTCAAAAACCACACAGCATAGGGGTGAAGCTCCTTGCAGTGCTTTAAACCACCAAGGAAATTCCAGCAAACAGGGAAATATTTGCCTCAGCAGCATTCAGATTTCACAGACTGTAACGCAGAAATCATAATGGTTAGTTCAGCCAAGTTTAACGGGTCAATACAACCCAAAGAGTGCTTGGTTGTTAAGTCATTAGTAGTTAATTTAGAAACTGGAAAAAAAGACACCAACCAACCAACCCCCAAGATGATTCTGCTCATCCCTTCAGTGTTTGGAAGGGATTTTCTCTTCTCCCCCCAGGTATCTCCCAAGATGCCTCTGAGCACACTGACCACGTTCAGACTTCTCTGGCATTTTCTAAGCAACAGCTACACAGAAACCCAGCTTCACACAACCCCAAAGAGCTGTGAAGCCACCTCTTTTCTCTCCGAGGTGCAGCACAGGTCCTCCCTCCGACACCTCAGAGTGCCAAACTCCACAAAGTCTGGGAAGTCCCAGAGCTGATGCCTCTTTCTGGGCAAAAGCAAACCAAATGCTGAGTGCTGGAATAAGCCAGTGGAGAGGAGGAATATTGGCTTCCTATTCTGGTAATTATCAGGGGACTAGAGGTGCACCTTAGCACCACAGTGCTTTTTATGGAATCAGACATCCTTCCCATGAGAAAAGACAGTGACTCTCATTTTTCAATAGGAAAAAAGACCTTTTAAAAAGTTTCCTCCTCCTGCACTTACACATAATGGGATTTCTCACTTCTTGACCCATTTCTGAATAAGGCCATGTTTATGCAGACAGGCATAAAGAATATCTATTAAATGTAAAAACATACATGGACACACAACCAACCACACAGAAGTAATATTTGTGAGGACATTTACAATAAATGGCACTAACACCTTTATTAAGATTTTAATTTTTCATTTGTGAAAAATGAATATTTTTTTTCCCTTGTATGCAGAGGAAAAGCAAACTAATGGCAAAAATCGAGATTACTTTCTTATTTCAATACTGTCTTTGTAGCCACAAAGATACAACAATTTAACAGACAAGAAATACTGTTTATTGCAGACTTTAAGCTGATTCATGTGAAAAAGGCACTATGAAACTTAATCAAACTAGATGATTAAATTTGTCTAAATTAAGTGATATTATATATTATATATAATACATATATTATATATAAAATCACATGGCCATGTGAAACAGAACATTTTGTGACAAAAATCATTGCATCTTCAAAAATAACATTTTCTGGAAGGGATGTTTCTCTTTTCTTTTTTCCCCTGTTTTGCCTCCAGGAATCCACTTTTCCAAAAGATTACATTTATAAAGGATATTACAAAGGCTTTTTACATAAGGAAAAACTGATATCTGGGATCAACACACAGAGAAGTCTAGATTATACACTGTTCTTTTTCATGGGTTAAGTTACAGACAAAAAAATGCAATTATATTAAAAAAAATGTACTGTGAGTTGTTGCATGGCTACAGCAGATCTCATCACCTCTTTGAGCTGGGCTGTGTTACTATTTTCTAGTTACTCCTCCTTGTGCAATATTATAGTTCATCACAGGTGAAATACAGATAAAATCAATGTACAGAGTATTATTTTGCTATAAACAGCATCATTAGTAATAAAACATCTTGGGAGTGATGCAAGAAAGATTCAGTCTATGCTGGGCTGCTGTTCATTCCCTAAACATTTCCTCTACATTTGCTGGAGTCAACAACTTAAGTAAACATCCTGCAGCCAAGTGCCTGACAAGAAAGACTGAGCCAAAAAGACATAATTGCACACTACAGCAAGAGATGGGATTCAGAATCTTATTATTACTGAAGGGTTCAAATGCTTTTTTATTGCTGGCTCAGCTTCCCTCAGATGAATCACCAAAAAAGACGTGCCCCAGTTTATCTGTCATGTTAATTCCATAAGGCCAGGACTCATCTTTGGGTGTAAATGAATCATGTACCAATATTTTCACCTGTCAGGAAGCTCCACTGCAGTTCTTATCTGTTCATTTCTCATGATGAGAAGCCAGCAGCAGGTACTTCTGTGGAGACTACTGTAAATTTTCCTTATGTTGGCTAGTTACGTTTACAATACAATAAGACATTCCCCTTCACTGCTCCCTAAAGCAAAGCTGGATGGTTTAATGCTATGGACAATGGGGTTAAAGAAAAGGGGAAACACATTTAGTGGCTGCTTCCTTCATCAAAGGACTCCACACCTGAATCTGTGGCAGCTGCACTGATTTTTTCTTGTCGTCTTCTCATAATTTCTTGCAGTTCTGAACTACCACTGTTTGCCTATAAACAAAAAAGAAGAATTTACTCACAGCTTTACTGAAATTCTTCTGCCAGCATTTTGTTAAGACAGTTGTTTGAACAAACAAACTCACCTTGCAGCTCCAGTAGGAAAGTATTTACACCATCCTTAAATACAGACCAGAAACAAACCTGCAGACTCTTAAAAGCATGAGCTTGCCTTTCAGCACTGCTGAGCATCTTTAATTCTCACACGACACCCTGGAAGTGTTGGATATTTAGAGGGTGAAATATGGCTTCAGTAAAAGCAGGGTTAAAGCTCAGCAAGTTTGTTAGGATTCCACACTTCAAAATCAGGGCAATAATACTGAGAAATTAAAAAACCTGAAAATAAATCCTTGGTGGTTTTAGATTTATGTAAACACAAAGCTCACACATGCACGTGGGATTGCACAGGCAAGGCCTAAGTGAGGATTCAGTCTCAGGCTCTCACATGTACACAATTCACCATCAGGCATTTGCTGCTCAGAGACACAGGTTTCAAACCCAGAGCACAGTAGTAGGAATTGAACTCTATTACAATATTAGCAACAGGGAAGTATTGTGAGGACAAGGCTTTATTTCACCTGTTAAGAGTGAAAACCAGGTCTGCTGAACCAGCAGCAAACATTGCTTTGCCAACATCAATGAAATTATTAGCAAGGCCAGGACACCTATCCACCAGAGCAGAATTTTGAATAAAACTAGGGGATTACAAACCAAGAGCCATATCTGCTACTGTACTATTTGGCCATGACATGACCTTCAAAACTTCACAGTCAGCTTCCAAAATAGCCTCTGAATAAAGAAGCAGAAACTGGTTTTCAAATTTCTAAAACAAAATTCAGGACTGTTAAGGGGAAAATCCTGCAGTTGATTCTGGACTCTGAAAATGTATCCTGTCAATTTCAGAAAATTTAATATACATTTATCCCATTATAACCATTACAATGCAGTACCTGATGCCACAAGGAGGGAGAAAATTTCTAAATTAACTACCATGCTCCTCCTACTTAAAATATCATTGCTCTCTTCTCCCAGAGTGGAGGGGCAAAGCAGGGGGTCTAGAAATGACTCAAAGTGAGGGAGCAGCTTTATTTGTCTTAATTCATCTTGTCCTTGCCCTCTTGGTTTCAGATACAGAACAAGTGCAGCACCCATTTCCTGAAGTCATGCCAAAAAAACCATCAGCAGACTCCCAACAGCGTGCTTTGTCAGAGGTCACCTAGAAATATTTGCCTGAGAGTAACTGAAAGAATTTGCCTTCCTGATTACATCAGTGACAACATGACTGATGAGCTTGAAATGCTGCTCAACTAAACCCACTGCAGCACACATGGGGCACAGCACAACAGGCACATCCTACTCAGAGGTGAGGGAGAGCAGAGTTCTTAGGGATATGATCCTTGGAACAGACTGACAGACCTTGGCCAGAGTGATTTGCACAGCTTATGATGATGAGGCAACAGGAATTCCATCTGTCAATCCCACTTCTGTGCCCGGGTCTTGCTTTTCTCCAAGGTGTCAAAGAGAATCAGCTGTTCTTCCAGGCAACTTGATACATGTGTTAGACAGAAACCACTTTCACATCTAAAGCAGTGTGTGCCCGTGCTTCCTGCTGATGGAGCAGGAAGAGGTTTAGAATGTGAGCCTCAAGTGGTCCCTTCTGGAGAAAATTGTTCAGGATATTGTGTCTTACCTTCTGCAGCACTTTTCAAGACCAGAGCCTGAAGTGCTCAACAGCATTATATTGTTATAGGGAGAGAAAGGACACTGCAACTTCCTTTGATGATATAATTCAGCAAACAACAGGCTAAAGCCATCAGGAATTGCATAAATTCTGAAGTTCAACCTCAGATAACCAAGGCAGAAATAAACATTTCAATTACCTTTTCCCCAACAAAAAACCAACGACCTTGTTAGACTCTCAGTACCTGTTAATTAACTCTGCTAGGGCATTTATTAGACAAGTTGGGACTTTTCAGTTTCCTGCAGAGCGAGACCTAACTGGGGCAAGCAGAGTAAGAGCACGGAGGGGAAAGGACCCCTCCCATCCAGTGCACCTCTGCTTTTCAAACCAACTCCCACTGCAAAGCTACTTCCATCTCAGTACACTGAAATAAGATGGCTGACATGCAAAAAAGTTGAAGAATACAAATATATCTTCAGTAGGAAATGATGGATTGCTCTGGACTGCGGTGACTTATATTCCTAAGAGTAAAGGGGAAATATTTCTCCCTTCCTCTAAGAGGAAAATAGGGCTTGAATAAGGGAATAAAGCGATTTTGACAGTGTTAGAAAATGATGCTCTCTGATCCACACTGATCAGATGAAGTGTAAAATATGCATCTTCATAAACCTGTCTTTAAAAATATGCCTGGCAGGTAATGCTTAAAATCATTTAGGTGAGACAGTCTCATCTTAATGAGAAGATAGAAAAGTATTTTAAACCTCTTCAAGATTTTCTTCTAAATAGGATGTGGAGAATATAACTTCTCAGTTGAGTTAATCTCACCTCTAGATCATTTCTCCACTTGCCACAGCAAGAAAAAAAAAAAAAGTAGGTGCATCTCCAATTCTACTGGTTTAAAATTGGCAAGAATTGTCCCTAGCACAGCTCTGGATACAAGCTTAAGGTGTTTAAGAAACAATACTTCTGTAATTAAAGCAAACTGCTGCAGAGCAATAAATACAGAGACACAATACTTCATCCTTGGCTCAGAAGCTCTGCTAGCACAGTCCCCAGTGTGTTTTCCCTTCAGAGCAGGCCCAGTCTTTGACCTGAAAGGCCAGCAGCAGTGGGCTCACCCTACCAATTCCTCATGCCCAATAAATCAAATCTCCTCTACAAAGATACAGCAAAACTCACTTATCACCACCACAATTATCGGGAGTTCCTGTTTGTCCAAGTACCAGGCAAAGCAAGAAGCAAGAAAAGGGGCATTTTACTCCCTCCTTGTTTTCCCCAAAGCTCTTTTTGGCTGAGTTTGTTTTCTTGCAGTCTGATTACGGCACAAAATGTCTTAAACTTGAGTGCTATTTCTAATGCTTTTTGGACCCCTTCAGAAGTGGGGAGAGATCTCACCTGGTGTTTCGATGAGTGCTGTTCCAATGAATTGATACCACATAACTCAGGTACAAATAACATTTATCAACGTGATGGGAACTGAGGGAAAACCACCTGCCTCACAGAAAGTTACCTAATTCCACAGGTTCACAATTGGTGACCCAGACTGAGAGAGTGAGAAAAGCTGTCCATACCTCCAAGGCAGATTTCTGTACCGTAATTTGGCTGTAGACTCTGGAGCCTTCTGGGCAAACAGTCCTCAGTTCCTCTTTATTGAGGGAGAAAAGCTGAGCCCCTGTCAGCACACCAAGGCTGTTCACAGTCCTGGGGACACACCAAGGGAACAAACAGGAAATCAGCAACACCACACTGGCCAAGGGAGAGAGCTTGTCTTCATCCCACATTGCCTCGGGTAGGGCTACCAAATTAAGAACAAACTTTATGCAGCAGGACTGCTGAAGTCAATTGAGTATATAAGCACCACTTTATGGTAGACCCTAAAATATACATCTGTAGAGCTACAACCACCTTGACATATTCTTATATATGTATTAGTACACTTACACACATAAATATAAATACATACGTGTAAAAAAAATATATTTTTCCAGGAGTGCAGCTGACATCTCTTGATTTACAGCAGGCTGCTTGATTTTAAGAAGCGGTCAGACTGCATCTTTCTTCCTGACACGAAAACAATTAAAGAGGTTTTCCTACATTTGCCCTAGAACTTACACAGGGTTGAACCCTTTGGACTGCAACCAGGCTTTCACATCCTCAGGAGAGGAGTCGTAAGTGATGTTCACTACCGGGATGTTTGGCCGTGGCACGTGGAATTTCCTCTGGGCAGCGCTCCGGCCGATGGTGAGCCGGTGAACAAGTTCATCCTGCACCTCCTCCATCTGGGATTTCCTGCCTAAAGAGAGAGACAGAGATCCCACAGGAGTCATTCTCAAGGTTGCTTTATCAAATCCAAGTCATTTCTTACATGCCACTTTCAATCGTAACCATTTTTTTTCTTTAAAGATTCACTCACTAGAGCTGATTGAATTATTGTTCTCCTTTCCCCCAGGGAATGTTTCAATATTCCCAATCCTCTCTTTGCAAAACAGAACAAAAATAAACAAACAAAAAAACCCCAAACCAATTTCAACTGAGACCCCAGAAAGGAGAGATGAGCTGGATGTCACAGACAGGCGTAGATCACTGTGACAGCACCCAAGCTGTGGAATAAATTGGGAATGGAGGATTATTCAATTGTCATTGTCTGCCTTTTTTCAAGTAGAATTGAGGGTTTAAAAAAGAAAACAAGAAAAATATGAGGAAGGTTTGCTCACACTGTGGGAAGGCAGTACTTTCCACAAACAGTTTTTTAATTGAAAGTTCAACTTTCTAGTGCAAATCAACGTAGGCAAAAAAATTTCACAGCTGCTGACACATACCAACTTACATCTAATGAGCTATTGTAGCAATCACATTTTTGACAGGATTTTGAGAAATTTGAATTCCCTCCAAGCCTGGAGTGGCTGCTTAGCTGAAACATTGTCACACTTTGCATTAAAAAAGGAATCAAAAAAAAAAAGGGTAGCTGCTCTCATCAGAGACTACTCAAGAATTGGGCAAAACTTGTTTATTTATTTATTCATTTTAAACAAAACTGTAAGAATTCATTATCCCCCAGAACCCATGTGTCTGAAACATTTAGTTCAGTTGCTGTTCATTAGCAGGCAACAAACTGAAAGGCTTTTTGGTCATTTCAACAAGATCAATGACAGTGAGAATTGTTTAAAATGACTATAAAAATTTCTTCACAGAAAGAGGTAGGATTCAAAAGGGTGTAAGTAACCTTTTGGGCTCAGAGAAGATACTGATTTTGCACAGTTAAACTCTCTGTGCCATAGCATTGGAACAACTATAAAAAACCTCTGACAAACAACTCAAATTACCTCAAAAGTTCTCAGGATTTCCTTGCCAAGGTATTTTTAGTGATCTTTATTCAACCTTCTCACTTTGATACACAAACAGTAACCACACCACCCTCTCAGTGCACTCAGATGGCAAAACCTATTCCTTTTCTCCCATTACACTGATAGGAACAGACGAAAACAACACAACTCCACTAAGAAAAAAAACCTGTAAGATGGAAACATTTTTGCTTTCTCTACTTTCCTTTTATATTCTCTCAAACCCTCTCCAGGGGTTCTCTCAAAACCTCTCCAGGGATCAATAGCTCTGGCCAGTTAAAACAAATAAAAACAAGCTTTACATAGGCCTCTAGGATTACTTCTTTAATCACCACGGCAAAAAGAAGAAAACACTTCGATTTAACCATTTCCTTTTATTCTTTTACAAAATAGCCTCAGGTTGAAAGTGGAAAAAATATCTCTACTATAATATTTGAGGCATTCAGGCCCTATTGTGTAGGGTTTCCCCCTCTCCCCCACCCCCAGTGTGAATCTGAAGCCCAGTGACACGAGCTCAGTGATTTGTGCAAATCTGACAGGGGTTATACGAGGAAAGCCTTCAGGCAGTGTTATCAAAGCCATTCTCCCAAGCAGGAAGAGAGACAGAACATTGCTATCCTTCCTTCTATTTACACAGATTTTGAAAGACTTATGCTTAATCTAGACCAAGACTGTATCAAGAGACAAATATTTAGCTGTTAGATAAGAGATTCTGCCTGTTGTTAGATGTGTTATCAGAAATAAACAGGATGCCCCGGGCGTGGAGCAGGTTCTGCAGTGCTCTCTGCAGGGTTCAGGTGGGTACCTGGCCAGCAGGTTTCCCACCACCTTTGCAGAGGCAGCTATTCTGTGAGGGTTTTTGCCTGAAGCCCATTAACTGGGCTTGAGTGAGAGCTCCAGGAGGGAACAGGAGCTCCTGTGTGTGACCCAGGGCCTCACTGTAGGCTGGGAGACGCCTTGTAAGCACTCAGTCTACAGCAACTCTTCACACCTCACACCCTGTACCTAAAGCCAGGATGATCTTCTCACTTTCCATGTAGAATGGATAGAAAAGGCCATCATGGATACAAGGACACAGCCATGCTATAGCAAAGTCCTTACACGGGAATAAAATTATCATTTTGGTGCATGTGTGTGTGGGGGAAATTCACCCTCATTTCCCTCATCTTTTGTAACTGTTCATTTTTCTGATTTTATTTAGGTAACAAACTCTTTCTTTGGGAAGCAGCAGTGAAGCCTGTTCCTCCAACCAGGCTATTCCCCATTAATAATTTCCAGCCAAGAGCCCACTAAGTGAATTTACTGAAAAAGTTCCCAGAGCCTTCCTGAGTTCAGAGCTCAGGCAAGAGCTTGTCCTCCACCAGGCAACGTCAACACAGACTCCACCAACAGGATTATCCACACAGGCACACTTCCATCCTCTGGGGACAGGGGGCAAAGAGGCCCTTCCCCAGAGAGCATTATGCTCAATGCCACTTTCTGACCCCAGGTGGAAGCAGGATTTTCTAGTAAGGCAGCGAGGCAGAGGATACAAAAAGCTGTCAACTCTTGAACTACAAAAAGCTCATTATTTTTACAGCTATTACTTTAAAAGCTATAACAAATGCTTGCCTGCATGTTTCAGTTATTTCAAAGCCAAGCAATCACATTGTTTAAAGTGCATTTAGGACAGAAATTACTGACTAAACCAGCTCTTCTAACCCTGCCTGCTTTTCAGTCAATACAGAGTAGCAGCCTCAGCATGCCCCAACTGGCATATTTACAAGGGGGCCTTAATCAGAACTTCTCAAGACAGCCACACACTGTTGGAAGCACATTATCAACTTTTTCCAGCTACAGAGGTATGGAGTACATTCCTGTGTCCTGCTGGGACAAGGACACCAAAATCTGCTCCATAGCCCCCAGCTGCTGCTGCTTTGACCAAGCCAGGGGGCCCCGACTCTAAGACAAGCCTCCAACACTATTACAGCATGGTTCCTGTGTAGCAGCCAGACCTGTAAGTGTTCTCGAAGCCCTGAATGCATGTTTCAGAATGGTGCAAATGACCTAGAAATATGGGTGATCATGAATGGAAGTGCAAAAGCAAT
Organism: Ifrita kowaldi; assembly: GCA_013398055.1. Taxonomy (NCBI): domain Eukaryota; kingdom Metazoa; phylum Chordata; class Aves; order Passeriformes; family Cinclosomatidae; genus Ifrita; species Ifrita kowaldi. The sequence goes on along the minus strand of VZRS01009001.1, from coordinate 26,082 downwards.
GTAACTGATTTTAAAAGCAATTTAGGTTGTAATGTGGCAGTGAGTTCAGGTGGAAAACGTGCATTAGCCAGCATATCAGCATGGGCATTTCCAGTGCTGAAAACCACTGACTGGAGATCCTAGACATTCATAAGAGGACAGGATTTAGGATGGGACAAGTGTAAAGTGTTTTTCCCTAACTACCATTATGGTAATTACAGTGAGCATCAGAACACACATCCATGGCAAACCCGTATTTTAAACATAAGGTTAAAACTAAACTTCTCATGAAGATTTATCTGAAACGCAGCTTCAAGGGGCTTTGGAATGAAGCAGAACACACCGGAAAGGGAGGAAAGCTTTTTATCTTGCTTCTTGGGGCAGACTTACGATCCACAGGAATCTGCTTCTGCCGTTGGGTGTCCCGGGCAACGCTGCCGCCGCTGTCGCTGGAGGTGCTGCTTTGGCGGCTGACGGCTGCTGGCGCCTTGGGCACGGGGACTGGGATGGGTGCTGGGGCACTGGGAGGCAGGGGGACAGCCACGGGGACAGGAGCGGGGGTGGGAGGCGGCGAGGGCGTAGCGGGAACCGGGTCGGGTTGTTTCGCTCCATAGTCCGTCCTTTGTTTCTGGAAGGAGGCAGAGAGGCGCAGTCAGGCAACAAAATTTGGGCAAGATGTCAGCCAAACCCAGGCTTTGCACCAAACGGTGCCATTTACTCCACAGAGGCGTCTTACTTGCCAGATACAGTTCCAAAGTTTGCCAAGACTTGATCTGGCATCAATGTTTGGCATCAGTTTCCTTCCCTGCCAGACACGAGACTCCGAGCAATGGAATCATCTGAAACACATTTCTTTCTTTCAAGCAGATACATTCCATAAATGAGATTGTTTTTAAATCCCAAACTTCTATTAACTGGCACTTTTGTAACAGCTTTCAAAATTTTTGACTTGTTGAACTTTATCAGTGTAAAAATGTGTATTTTAGAGATGCTGTGGGAAAAAAAACCTGTGAAAAATGAACATATCCAGCCGCACCTAAACTCAACTGATGTTTTAACTTATAAATGCCACTGAGGTTAGGATAACACATTGTTTCTTGAATTGCAGACAGCATTTAACAGGTCCCTGCTCCTCCTTTCCATTCATCTGTGCCTTTTCATCTATTGACGTGATCACTACAAGCCACCTCAAGGCAATAATCTGATTAAAAAACAAGCCCCAAATCTCACAATTCTTTGATTAGGACTGTTATTTCTTTCTCCCCTACTTCATGCAATGTTCTAACAACATGTGAGTTATCTTGCTGCTAATAACCAACTAGCAGGTGTCTCAAGAATAATTTTGGAAAGTAATTTCCTTGTCTTTAGAATGGCACCAGTTACAGGAAGAACATCTGTATTTTGCCAAAGCAGCCATAAAGACAGACAAATCCATAAGCAACCTATGCTACCCCTTTCTTTAAATCAGTTCTAACTACATATCTCACTGTTTAACAATATTCCCTCTCCACAGTTTTGGACCAACACAGCTTGAAAGTTCAATATTGAAGTTTGTTTGCTCAATAGGGATGCCTCATTTCGTAGTTATGAGAAGTCTGCTTACTTTGGGATGAAGAGAGATGAACACATTCCCCAGATTCATTGCTCCTTCCTGCAATAGCTTTCCCTATTTCCTTGGAGGCAGAGGGTTTACAGCGGATCAAGTAGGGAAATATTTGTAGGAGCCACATGTTAGAATTTGAGCAGCAGATCACTGCCCTGACAACAATCAAACCTTCATTAAATGTCAGCAACTGCCCTTGCACAGGAGCCCCCAGCTCAGTGAAGCCCAGCTGATGGACAAGGAATTTAGTAGTGAGTGTAAACCATTACAGCAATGCTGATTTACACCAGCAGAAAATTTATCCCATCGGCTTCTCCGGCCAAACAATTAAACCTGAGAAATGAGCCTGACTTCCCTTGGATGATTTCTCACTTAAACCATAATAGTCAGTGACTAAATCAAACATACATCCCTGCAAAACACTTCCCATTCAACATTCTTGTTTGTTCATTTGTTTTTTATCTCAGCATTTCGTCGCTCAAAGGCATCCATCTCAACTGCTTTGTGCAATGTGGGGACATTAAAAAAATAACCATGACTGACTTTTCTGTATTTTACTGCTTCAATGTTAAGACAATAAATGCTTTTTTAATTGTCATATGGCAGGAACAGTGAAATGCATAATATAAAAGTGAGCAAGCAGAATAAATATATTTATGAAACTCGCCCTTTGGGGGAAAGAGAGTGCCCTACTAGGTGTATAGCAAACATACCATAATTTATTATACATAGATGCACTGTGATAGACTCAAAATCTTATCAATGAATTAAAAAATTTCACAGCTACTAAAACATTCCAATGATATTCACATCCTCTTGTCTTGTTCACAGATTTCAATTACTAGACTGTCATCCCCACAACATCCCTTCTTCATGTGTGTTTTGACCTTCTTAAGAAAAAAAACACGAAGAAGAAGTAGGACTTTTTTTTGATAGAGAGGATTCGTTACAAACCAAGGCATCCACTGCACGTTGCCACAATCATAATCCAGAAAAAGTCATAGCTAAAAGCTACATGTAACTCTCCATGGATGTTACTGGAGGAGCTGCAAAAACATGTTGTACTGCAATCATAAGCCTCATCAAAACAACCTGCTGCAGTGAAAACACAAATTAATCTGGAAGCATCACTCAAATTCTAAATTTACAAATGCAACCACATTAAAATACACTTTGCATTTTGCTGAACGGAGCCCAAAAGCCAATTATGTATTTGAATCCCATTTAACATTTCTTTTTTTAACACTTCTTTTTTAATTCCAGATCTTCTGAGGACATCCCCACTTTCATCCCATCACTTCTATTCATTGCTATAAAAAGAACCAAGCATGCACTATGGAATTTGGTGACTACATAGGCCAAAAGAGGGATTTTTGAGATTCAATATCAGAAGAGTAATTCAGTTACCTCTGAAAGCTCTCCCAGTAATTGCTGTGAGGAAAATGGAGCAAATCACATCGAATAGTATTGTTAGAAAGGTAAAAAGTAACTGTCACACACATCACTCCTGAAATTTCATACACATTAGCAATTTAAACTAAAGGAACACTCAGTCTTAGTAATTACCCCTTCTTACTCACTAGGAGACTAACAGTGAGTTATTCTAATATTCTTACTTTGAATAGGGAACAGTGCTGGCTACAAAACATGCTCATGTCGTACCATATAAGCAATCAGCTCTTTCCAAAGAGACAGAAACTTAGAAACAGGTTTAACAGAAAACAAAACCCAAGGAAAAGACTGCCAATGGATTGAAGATCATCAGGTGAATGTAAAGAACACTAGTAGAGCAATAAGAGTTAAGTCACAGCAGGCATTTAAAAAGTGCTTATTTGTTCCAGCTCAAGAAATGCTGGCGAGCTCAGCAAATGAGGTAAAGGTCGCTGCTCTCAGGCATGCAGCCATAGAATGGTTTGGGTTGGGAGGCACCTCAAGGTTCCACCTAATTCCAACACCCCTGACATGAGCAGGGACACCTTCCACCAGAGCAGGTTGTTCAAACACCCATCCAACCTGTCCTTGAACACTTCCAAGGATGGGGCATCCAAAGTTTCCCTGGGCAACCTGTGCCAGGGCCTCAACCACCCTCATGGTGAAGAATTTCTTCCCAATATCCCACCTAAACCTGTCCTCTTTAAGATTAATGCCATTACCCCCTGTCCTATCACTCCATGCCCTTGTAAAAGTCCCTCTCCAGGGCTCTTGCTGGCCCTGTTTAGGTACTGACAGGCCTTTAGAAAGTCTCCCCAGAGTCTTCTCCAGGCTGAACAATCCCAGCTCTCTCAGCTTTCCTCACAGGAGAGATGTTTCATCCCTCCAATCATCCTGGTGCCTCCTGTGGACTCTCTCCAGCAGATCCATGTCCTTCCCATGCTGGGCCCCAGGGCTGGGGCAGCTCTGCAGGTGGGGCAGAGCAGAGGGGCAGAATCCCCTCCCTGGACAATCTGACTAGCTACTCACTGATTTCTTCACAGCAAAAAGAACAATGAACAGTTCTGGGGTTTACTTTTCCTTCTTCCTCATATTTTTATTTCTTTTAAGAACGAACTTGCACTCCTCAATTCACAAAAATTGGAACAAATGCTCTAAATTATTTGGAATGGTGGTGATACACACATTAAAAATCTGGATATATCATAAAGGCTTACTGGGACTAAATTTTGTTTTCTTATTCCTTGCCAGAAAATCTTTGTTTTTACAGGAAAAAAATTAAGTCCCAAAGCTGTTTTCAACACACTTCAGGCTGCATCTGGTTAAAAAAACAAGATTCAGTATGATTCAATCTATTTTTAACGGAAGCAAAACAGTAAGTTTGAGTAAAAATGCTCATGGTATCAACCCTAATCCTTGATCAGTGTGAACTACTAGGAACAATATATTTTCAAATATATTTTAGCATTAAAAAAAGGGAATATACATAGTCAAACTATGGGAAAAACAGACAACATTAAAGAGGCATTGGAAACCACCAAAACCAGTGCTAGTGCTGGGAAATGCTCTTATTCAGTTAACACAGAGCTTTCCATTTACTCTCCTTCTGAAGGTTTCAGTGCCACACTCCTGTTTGCACAGTGACACGAGCCCACCGAGAGGGCTGCAGAGCATTCAGCCTCACTTCTGTCAACAGCACCGTGGTCTGGATCTTTTCCTGAGACTCACTGGAAGGGACAAGAGAGAACCAACCACTTGTCTTCAGCCAAAAGGGCCAATGAAGTACCCAAGACTGGAAGAGAAAATTTCTTTCAAAAGGGTCTTCTGCCAGAGTTTACTTTGGTGGGCTCAGCTATTATGCAAACAGCTGCCTATTAAAATCCCATTAAAAACCACCTAAACAGTTCTTTGAGGGGTATACCACATTTGTGGTTTTACTGAATTCACAGGAAACTGAGGCAGAATTTACTTATTCAAATTGTTATTACCTAGGATTAGTCCCCATTTCTAAAAAAAAAAAAAAAAAAAAAAAAAAAAAAAAAAGAAAAAACGGGGGATTTTTAAC
>VZRS01009001.1:0-20915 GCA_013398055.1 Ifrita kowaldi | reverse complement strand
AAAAAAAAAAAAAAGAAAATATGGACAAGCTGGGGACTTTTAAGCCCTATCACTTATCAAATCCTTTTTCAACTACTCGGTACATTTTTGTGTAATAAGTGGCATCCTATAATATGAGATTGGATCAATGTTGAACTGGACAGGAAACAACTTTTTTTTTTTTAAGCCCTCAAAAAGTCTTGGTCATGTGAAAATTTGATATGAAATGAGATAAGAGAGATGCTGGCCCGTGGTCAAAAATGACGCCATCTCTTTGGCTATGGCCAGATGAACACCTGGCACCTGCACCTCTCCATTATCAAACACTTCATGATCTGCAGGAAGGGCACCAGTGGGCAAAAGCTGAGTGTGACACCACGACACTGAGGTGGAGCACAGAAGCTGTGCTCGAGGGGAGACAACTTCCCACCGAGGTGTCTGGAGGGAGCTGATAAACAGAGAGACTTTAAAGAAAGGTTTTGACAGCATTATCACCGAGACAGGCAAAGGACACTCATCCCAAATGAGGTGGAGACTTTTTGTGTTGGTGTTTCTCTGCCACGGACTTGCTTTTTACCCACACTCTCACACTCCTGTGCGCAGTCATGTTTTTTAAAGTAAGACTGCAGGACTGGATCTTATTAAACATTTACTCTCTGCCTAAGGATTTCATACACATCACTGATAATACAACTGTCTCACCTCACAAAGGGTGTCAGCAGATTAATTAACATGCTCACCAAGATACACAATTCTACCCTAATTATGTTCTTCAAATTTCATTTTCAAGTGCATTAAAAAAAGTTAATAAAATGCACAGAAAGCAGGAAATACTATGATGAATTGTTTTATAGGTTCACCAGCAATACTTTTACAAATTAAGAAATCAGAGTGCTTGGGAAGCTCTTTATGTTCATATATAATAGGATGGTGAAATGCTGGCTCACAATAAAAAAAAACAGATTAAATGACCAACACCCCAGAAAACTCTGACAAACAGTAATTAACATTAGTAGAAAATAGAAGAATTCAGCAAAATGCTCTCTCAAAAATACAAAAGTACTAAACAAGAAAAACACTGTTCCCTGGAGCTAATTCAACTGACCAGAACTCAAACAATGTTACAGCCTCTGACTCACACAGATAATTACACAACTGGGGTATTGCTGGCAATGTCCTGCAAGTATCACCTCAGTGCTTTCAAGTGAGTACCTGGGACCTGGATCCTCAAAGCAACTGAGTGAAAAATCAGGACTTAAAGTAATGTGTGACCTTAGGGGTCACTAGGCAGGGGAACAGAGTGAGAGCAAAACCAACTTTGCAGCTCTGAGAATAACTGTGATAATGAGGTATCCATCCCTCAGAGAAGGGGTGGCTGTAGCATAATCAAGTGAAAAAAAATCCTCTCTTTCAGTGGAATTTTTGATCCTTCCACATAATCTATAAACACCCTTTGGTGAGCAGTGCACTGGAGGTTACTAGTCTGTAAAGGAAGCCACTGCACTGGCACATAACACTTATCTGCAGGTGGCCACAGCAGACAGGCCACTTTGGAAGCAGTTTTTGAAAGCTGAAGGCAACTTAGGAGAGCAGCAAAAGCTGCACAGCACCAGGCACTGAGCCTGCTCCTGGTTCAGGGTCTGGCAGAAGCTCTGATAGGAACCACTTCGATTTCCTGCTCTGCCCACAAGTCCTCCTGTCTGACTTTGGGCAAGGCTTTCATCCCTTCAAGGCCTCATGTCTCTCTGAAATGGCAGCAAAGTCTCATAGGGCTGTTGTGAAAATAAATAGAGTTATGCAAACACTTCCCAAATGAACCATGTGTCCATCACAGGAACACAGACAAACGAGCATGTTCAGGAGTGCTAAAATTATGATAATCACCACGAAGTTAAGAACAGCATTGCTGGCATGTCTTGGTAAAGGCTTCATTTATCCTGTGCAATTCATTACATTCATAAATAATTCCACAGCACTTCAAGCTCACATTTGAACATGATCAAGCTGTAGAATAACCTGCCACAGGGCAAAGCAACAAACTTATCTTAAACATTGTTCCCTGACCCTAATCTTCCTGGGTCCATGGAGAATGCTTTGTGGAAATTACTATTTTATTCAATGCCATGTCCTGCCATTACTTCAAACAGAAAATTTCAAACCCTGCAGTGCATTACTTAAGAGAAGAGTGTGAGAACCTCTACTCAAAACTGTACTCAGCTTGCTCAGGACGTGGTGGCAAATTCCGAACACACAAAATGACATGCACAGAAAGGAAAAAAAACAAGCCAGATCTTCAAATCAGGATTTGAAAAGCACTCAAGATGCATGCTTCACTTCACAGACAGGCAAATCCACAGTCAGCGCAGAATAAGCCAATTATGTTACAGGCAAACAATTTGGGACAGGAAAGCTCAGAAATGGTCTGCTTCAAGCCCACCAAGATCAAGACAGGTCTACTGCATTATTTTGCAAAACATTGTGGCATTTCTCGGTTTTCAGTCATCTGCTGGAAGGTGCAGACACAAAGAATGAATATTAGATTAGATTAAATTATTAAACTTCCAAGTTTCAACAGAAGTTTGGTTTAACAGTCTGATTCAGAGGCAGGCGTGGAATTTCTGCTTAACCCAAACTTGTTTGCCTAAACTTTCAAGATCATTAGCAAAAAAGAAGAAAAGAAAGAAGTCTTAGAAAATATAACTTCTTCTTTCAGCAGCCTCTGACCCCCTTAAATTTTGTCTACAATACACATTACAACTTTATTCTGTATATTCTTACTTGGGTGGATAATTGTGCTGATGTAAGAATTTTTTTTAAGTAATTTACCCTCTAATTCTGTTCAACATATAAAAGAAATAACAACAACAAAAAATATATTAATTCCACTACACCACTACATGAAAGAAAGAAAATTAAAATTAGGTCAGGATAATAGAGTGCTATTGATGCACAGACACAGTAATTGAAAAATACCTGCTTTGTGAATTCAAAAGCAAATATACCTCCTTTTTATGACTCCAAAATTACAATAATTAAATATATTCAAGACTGGGATAGAGACACACAAAGAGAATAAAAAGAAAAGCTGGAGTTCACTCTTCTAGGAAAAACAAAGATGACCCTACCTTAAATAATTCAAACTCCTTCTTTGGCATCAACAGCTATCAATTCACAAAGGATATTTGCAATTAAAATAAATGCATACACATCCATTAGGACTGAAACTACCACCTCTAAGCAAATAAGCAGGTAAAAAAACCTGAGGTAGAACATTTTGCTGTATCTCTGTCAACTACGTTCTGAAGTCAGACTCTGTGAAATACAGACATCGCCTTCAGCCTCCACAAGAAATGTAAATTGTTTGTGACATATCAGTGGAACACGCAGCTATTTCAGCCTTGCTGGGACTCTCCTCCTCCTCCACATGCACACACTGACACTTCCAAAGGAGGTTTTGCTCCCAGGATGGACAGTACCTGGATGGTGCGGGTATAGGCAGGCTCCGGCCATCCCTGGCCGCCTTCTGCATTCCTCAGAGGGTCCAAAATGTTGTTTGGCACAAAGCCTGTGCTGCCACTCTTGTTCTGAACCTTCCACCACTGCTTTCTGTCATCCAGAATCTGAAATAATTTGGTAAATTGATTACATATTTTTTCTGACTTTCCTCCTGCCAGTACTTAGGCTGTGCATCATTTCAAAACGAAACCACGACTTCGCCAGGTTCTGCGTCTGCCAACAGATCTTGCACTGATGTGTCCCTGGGAAACCCCTGTATCTTCCCTGATTCTCACCATCATTAATTCTACATGGTTCTACTGCACTTTTCAAAATGAGGCTCTCAAGAAAGAATGTATAAGTGGATATTGAAGTTCAGTGAACTCAGGCATGTGCAGGATGAAAATCAAGTGGAACGAAAATCAAGTACTTGCCGCCATCTCTACAACCCATATGCTGCTGACAAAAGGAATAAACAATTACTAATAACCCAGGTAAAGGCATTGCTCTGGGAGAGCACAAATTTGGAGACACTGCACTTGTTAGTAAACAGGGAATGGGTGCAGGATGGCCAGGAGCAGTCAGAAGAACCTGCCCTACAACCTCATACTCAGCATTTTCTCTCTTTGTTGCTCCCTCCCTTCCAAATGCATCTCACTTTCATGATGCCAAATCCTCTTGGAAAGAACAGCCCTCCACTATACCCTCTGTGTACACAGATAGTTATTAAAACACCACTTAATGTTTAAAAGCAACACTAGAGAAGATGGAAGGAGCACAGAAACTTATTTCTAGCACGGATCTCTACAGCAGCCTTCCTAAGTCAGCAAAACTGATGCAAAACAAATTAACTGAACTTTCCATACTGAGGCAGACAAGTCAAACACATCGAAGCAAACATTAAGGAAAGCCACACCGTCCACAGGAAAGGTACCCTCAGCTTTGAGCAGCACCAGAAATTTGTGTGCTGTGTTTGCAAACAAAATTACCTCCACAATCTCTTCTTTCATGACAGAAAGCTCACTGTTGTTTCTTGCCACGAATTCGTACTTGCATTTGGCGTACTTCTTGCTCTGTGCTTTATTGTGTGCTTCATAGTTTCTGCAAAGCAAAGGCCAGACTATTGTTCAGCAAGACAGTCAAGCAAATAAAACCACAAAGTGCCCTCTTTGAACAACCTGCAAAACGTTTTTTAAACAAAAGCCTCTCAACCATAGTATGATTCTGCCATAGAACAACCTGTTCATAATGCACTGGTTTAAGTGCCAAAAAAAGAAGTAAAAATAAAACAAAGAGGTGGCTGAAATACACAGACCTCAACAACTGCTAATCTTTATCAGCTCACTGCTTGCAAGATGTATGATAACAGCCTAGATTAGCAGGTGCTATTGTTTTAAAATAAACATGTACTCTATATTTAGTTTGTTTTCCTACGTAAGGTTAAACAGTCATTTGCCATATAAACAAGTGACTATACTTAGGATATAACTGATAGCTTATGCTTTGTATGAAATTGTATTTCTAGTGTTCATCACAGATTGTTTCAAATACATAATAGATGAATAAATTTTTGCCATCAGCACTAATGGAGTTAAGCTCTAAAAAAATGTTCTCTTATTGTAGATCAGTTTTCTTAATTGACCATAAGATGCCATCAACTTTAACAACTTCAAGTTCCTTTACCAATTAAAAATGAGAAATAACTTCTTGCCAGTTACACACAGGATTCATTGTAGAGCAAAGCATATCTCAGTAAGCTCTCTATCTTTCTGTTTCCATGAGGAAAGACCTGTCCAGAATGCCTTGGGTTATGGAGCTACTACTTTCTTTGACACAATACTTTTTCTCAATTGAGAAGTCCCCAGCCCACTCCAAAGAGGTCCACAAAAACCCCCAGTAACTTTATTCACTTGTTGCAAATTACACCCAACGACACAAACCCACACCGGGCAGTAAAGCAAGCAAACAAACAAAAAAACCCCACATGAATAATTAAATAATTAAATACATAAATAAATCCAAACAGCTAATGAAAACATCCATGGCTTGAAGTGCTGGGTTCAAGGTCATGGCCTGGGGATATGAACACAAGATGTTGCTGCTGCTGCTGTGTTAACTCTGGGTTCCAGGTGTGCTTGAGCAACCCAGCAGCTACCTGGCTATTGCATGGCTGTGGAGAACTGTCTCACTTGACTTGAAGAGCAGAACCAAGAAAAATCATATTTGGATTGTAAGATCATTTTGAAAGAAAGACTAAACACTAACAGTATTTAAGGAGAGAGTAAAAAGCAGGGGATGACCCCCAGCCTGCAGAAGAGCTGTTACAAGACTGAACAATATGGGAGTAATACCAATTTTTCCTGTCACCCACTTAAAATTCATGTAATTTTCAATTTCTTTCTTCCTGTCTCAGAGATATGACTAATGTAGCTCTGACAGTGCTTTTACTTTCAGGCTGCCTTTCCATTTCAGTAACTGTGTCTTCCTGTTTTGTCCACACCTAACTATCATAATTCCTTCAAAAACACAACTCGGGAAGGATTTTTAAAAATTTCTATGTTTTAATTTTACTCCACTCAGCAACGTGCACATGACCAGTCAACAGCTGCATGCTTCTGAAGAGACCCTAATTCTTCAAGCCCAGGCTCATCAGCCAGTTTACTCTGGGCACAAATATTCTCAACGCTTCCCTCCATCCATCCTCCACTGTGTTTCTTACTGCCTATCAGATACACCTAATTCCAGCTGAGACCTAATTCCAGGCCTCAGCTCTTCACTGCACACTGCTTGAGAGCCTAGAGGGTTGCACAGACTTTCAGAGAGCTTTTCTTCCAACAACAGTGAAAAACAAACTACACAGCAAAAACCGCTGCTTTGGAACACCACAAAACTGGCTGAAAATCGTTCAGTACTCTTGTGGCATCAGAGTTCCTGAAATACCTAATACCCACTGAAAGTCCAAGCTTCTGACACTTCATTTGCATCACCCAAGGGAAGCATGTCTTACATCAGTGGTGGGAAACAGGCACCACTACAGCAGGTCTCATTCCACAGCTTTCGAAGGACTGATTTCACCTTTCATGAACTGCTTCTTAGAAACAGCCATTTCTCTTTACCCACCACAAAGGAGGCTTGGATACCTCTTTCAGTTCCAGACAGATAACCCTGATATCATCAACAACTCAATGCAGTGAGACTCGCCCTCTGAAACTGAAGTGGAGGCAAAAACATTTGCATGGAATATTCTCACTCTGAAAGGACAAAACAGGTCTTACATTACAGATAAGCTCCACATTACAGGTAAGGGAAAGGAATTTAGAGTACAGATCATCCAGATTTCAAGCTGACTGGTCCTGAGACAAGAATGCAACAGGCAATCAAGTTTGAGAAAACAATTAAGAGGTGACTACTCTGCTGTGATTCCTAGGAAGAATAAATCCAAAGTTCAGGGAAATAATTGAGTCTTCAACCTGCACACCACATGGGGATTTGCTTGCATGCAGATTAACAACAGGATCTTTTAGCACACAGCTCAAAACTAGGAATTCTGAAAGGGTTTTCACCAAAAAAGTTTTATCAGTGATGCTTTAACCAGCAATTTGATCCCCAAAACTTAGCTTAAACATCTTCCATGGCTCGTTAGACAAAATACTTTTCATATAGTGTATATGGAATATGGTTTGGCACAGGAGAGCAGTTCCAATGCTTCTTTACTGATCTGCTTCCACAGCCTGTGCTGCTATAAATTCTCCCCAGAGACAAGGCCAAGGATCACTCCATTTCATCTTGTCAAGTAATTCAGTTTTAGGGTAAAGTGAAGGGGGTGAGAGAGGATGTGCAAAAAGACACCGTTTGCTGTGCAAACATTTCAGAGCATTTTCTGTAACATTTGAAAGAGGATGGAAGAGACAGGGTGTCACTACTCTGAAAGGGTATTTATACACCAGCCCAGAAAACAAAAAGGAGGAGATGACAGAGCACTAAGTGAGCAGCTAAGAAAATCAAACAATCAATCAAAACACGGACAGGTGAATCTCAGAGCAGACTTGTTATTCTTTCTAATTCTGAAAAGAGCAAAGAGTGCAGTTAAAACCATGAAACAAATCAGAACGAACATCTGAACCCAAGTGGGAGGATTCTGTGCTTGCAATTGGGTCGGAATTCCACCGTGTCGTTTTTGACAGAAGCAGCAATTTAACATCATCGATAAACAGGGTATTTCACAGAAATTATACTAAAAGATCTTAAGATCTTAGAGAAGCAAAAGCAGAATACCCACTGCTAAGCAGAATCACTTCCCCCAGCACAGATAACGACCCTCTCCAGACACAACCAGAGGCAGTCACAGACCCCGCCACCCCAAGAGCAGTAAGTGGGGACAGTTTTCCACAGCACCACGGCCGCTGACGAGTCAGGGTTACCTATCTACATGCCGGCTAACAGTTTGCTTAAAGGCAGCCACAGCTGCCCCCTGGTCCAGCAGAGGCCCTCTCTTGTACACTGTGTTACTGAATGCATACCCATCCGCCGGGGGGTAGTCGGGAACACCGGGAGGCTGCAAGACAAAAAGGGAACAAAGCCACAAACTGGGTTAGTGTCACCCGCCCCTGCTCTTCATCCAGCACCCCCGGGGGCCCTGTCAGCATCCCCCCATCCTCAGGTGCCCATGGTTCTGCCATGAAAAGTTAATAACTTCTGCGTTTCAAGTACATAAACGCGGAGATCAAAAGGATAAGAATAAAGGAATTTCCATCCCGAGTAATCCCACTGCGTTAATATTGAAGTGGATGTTCTTTAGGAAAACAGATCTCTGGGGCAAGGGCCGTGTCATCTCCCAGATATCTCCACAGCAACACAACTTCTAAACAATGGCTGAACTGCTTTAAAAGAAACTGCACGATAAAACTGCTCTGAGCTTCTGTTCTGGATGCACTCTTCAAGCCACAAAGCTCTAGCCAGCCAACAGTAAGTCTGTGTAAGAAATAAAATGAAATTATCACTCTGTTGCAGGATCATAATATGAAGGAGCTCGTTCATGTCACACTCTCACTGAATATGGCCGTGGTCCATGAAGAAATGCAAAAAGGAGTGTGATAGTTGGTATAATTATGGGTTTTAATTAAGGAAAATAATCATACTTTATCACGAGCACATATGTAAGAACATTCAAAGCACTACGAAATTCCTTTTTTTTTTTTTTTAACAAAAAAAAAACACCTTAAATTCAGCATCGACACTCCCCTTCTAGGCAAGAATGATTTTAATCACCATTTCCAAAAACAAGACCAAGCTTAACAGTTCATTTGTGGGTATTATGATATTGAAATAGCTCATTTTATATCCCTTCCTTGTACTATCCAGCTGCACAAGTTAGACTGGCTGATATTCACCAGAATTTGCCAAATCTTTAAGCCTGGTTTGTTGGGGTTTTTTTTAGTTTTCTCCTGCGTTGTTTTTGCTTTTGGCTTATTTTTTTTCCTTATCTCTGTTAATGTGGCTACAGAAAAGTTACTCGCCCAATCTCTACCTCCAGGTTTCTGACTTGGCACCCAGAGACACTTGCTTAGGGGACTGAGGGTTTAGGAAAAGCAATTAAAACCACACACAGGACTCCCCATACACACAGAATATTCTTTAAAACTGTATCATTAAGACCTTTTTGGGAAAAATCTCCAGTGTGACCTGGCTTATGCCTTACACCAAAGGACACCCAGGAACAGGAACTCATTTTACTTCACACACAAATTATTTGCATTGCTTTAGCCTCACTGGACACTCTCTGGTGGCTGTTCCACCACCACTTGAAGTCCTCATTGCTGAACTGCCTCTGCCTTGAAACCCCTGTGCAGGGAGCTGCATGTGTGGCTGGATCTTAAAGTTCAGGAATTCCGGAATGGAAACCAAAAAAGAGGTTTTCAGGGGTGGGAACCGCCAATGCACTTTTCCTGGTGCTAGAGCCCAGCCCAGCAGGGAGAACAGGGCCATGCTCCCCCTCTCCACTCCCAGCACAGCTCTCCCCGGGCAGCCTTGGTTCTGGGGAGATGAATTCCACACCGACACACGAGGCCAATCAGCGGCAAGAGACCAACACTTCCATTCTCATCTTATTCTTTCAGCGCTCCTCATTAAACAAAGTGTTACAGCAGACTTAGGAGAGAATAATTACCATGGCATCACCCACTCCAAGGCGGTGCTTTTGCTGCAGACAAACAGCATTTTACACTCAGGCAGCTCTTTCCAGCTCAGCACCTGCAGCATTTCACAGCTATTGAGCAGCTTAGTGCCTTTCCCCCCAGGGATGTGCTGGGGAGGCATGGGCACAGGGAGCCAAGGTGCCAAGGTTAAACCACTTGCCCAGAACCTTGTGGGAATCAGTGACAGTCATGAAACCAATGCCTGGCATCTCAGGAACCAGGCACACAAACTGCTCCAATGAACTGGGATATATATCTATTTATTTATTTTTATTTTTGTGTATGTGTGTGTCTTTTGAAGGTTAAGACAAAGGGGTTAAGTTGGCATGAACAACTACCAGTGCATGAAAAAGACTGAAGTGAAATCAACTCCCTGAAACACAAGCAACTGAAACACTTCAATATATTCCCCCTCTTCAGATTCGTTTTAGATTGTTATATATAGAAATAACATGAAATTCGTAGAATCATCAGAAGACAAAAATTAATGACCTTTTTTCAATACTATCTAGAAAGTTTCAATATTGTTGTCTGATGTTGTAGCTATTATTATTATTGCTGTTGTTGTTATTATTATTTAGAAGGAACACAATATAAACAAAGGCCTACATGGAAATGTAGACCAGTAATGAAAAATGAGACAATGTTTGATGTTTTTTGGGAGGTCACTAGGGAAGGGAGGTGACAGCAATGGCAAAAGCTACATTTCACATTACTGTGCCCGTTGACTTTACTAAATGCTTTTATTCTCAAAATGAATCACTGGCAATAACTTAGTTTTTGTCATATTTATTCTGGTATATCTTGTTAGGCATGAGGCCAAACAGTGCTTTAAGTAGTCAAATGTGAATCATTTTATCCCTCCTTTGCTTGGCAGGCTTTTTACGAATTTTATTTGTCTCCACAGCTGAGTAGACATTTTTTGTTAACTAACAGAGATTTTCATGAAAGTAAAGTTTCAATGTGACTGGGAAGTTTTGATAAGTTTTTGCTGGGGAGGCTTTGCTATCTCCAATTAGAGAATTGATCTACAAGAAAACAACATCCCGTAACAGCCAATAAAAAGTCCCCAAGATAGAAAAGACTCTTAAGTGAACCTAATAAATTCTTAGGTGCATTTCCATCTCACAGCTGCTAATAGGGTACCTTGCATTAGCTAACACTTGATTTAAACTAAAACCAGTATAGAAAAATAAATTAAAAATTTAAATTAAATCTTGTGTGCTCCCAACGGAAGACAAAACCTTCCAAAAGGAAAACTTCTGTATGTTTAAAAAGGATGGTTTTTTGTTGTTGTTAATTAAAAAGCAATAAAATCCACATGTATTCTTAAAATTTTCACAAAAATCAAAGTTCATTTTCTGGTGAGTTCTATTGAAAATAGGATAGAATAGAATCTTGAGAAACCAGGGGCTGTCTATAAAGTTGGTCAGAAAATGCACCCTGGTTTCTCTAAAGGCTTTA
This sequence comes from Ifrita kowaldi, assembly GCA_013398055.1. Classification (NCBI taxonomy): domain Eukaryota; kingdom Metazoa; phylum Chordata; class Aves; order Passeriformes; family Cinclosomatidae; genus Ifrita; species Ifrita kowaldi. Next base: position 9,783 of record VZRS01009001.1, on the reverse strand, counting down.
GATGGGGATGCATATTTCCATTCTTTAAAGAGAATAACCTAACTTTTGCTAAATTTGTGGCATTCCTGTGAAGAAAATTTTGGGAAAATGTTTTATACAATATACAATTTTCCTAATCAGCAGGGTTTTTTTAGAAGTAGGCCTAAGCTACCTGATATGGTACTGCCCTGAGAGCACCTCTGAATACTCACAAGCAATACAGTGAAAGTATCAATAGATTAGTGAAAGGAATATTAAATTCCACATTTATGAAGAAGCAGTTTAAGTCCAAAATTCCACCAAAAAAGGGTGGTTTCTTTCATTTAGGTAGTGGGCCTGTGATTGAAAGCACTTCGGTTCAAACATTGCCCAAAGTATTTATGATCAAAATCGATGGGATCTGATACCAGAGCTCAATCAAACTGAACCTCAGGGCTTGGACTGTCCTCCCAGCTGAGGCAGGGAAGTGCACAAGCTCAAGGAGAGCGGTAGGCAAAAAAAACCTTGTATTTTCCTGATTGCATTTTTGGTGGCTGAACAGGTATTTGGCTTCCTGTAACTTCAACGTTGAATGTAAAGAGCTTGCACTGCCAGAGCAGGTGCCAGAGCAGGGCTTCTCCAGACATGTCCCAGAATATTGTCCTTAGGGAGGCAGTGGTTGGTGCTGCCCTCAGCTAATGAGCAGAACACTCTTGCAGGAACTTACCTCACTTGACAGTCTTTTCATCTCTTGCTTCCGCTGTTGCTCTGCAACGTTTGCCACAGACTCAGCCAAGTGGTTGAGTTCTTGCTCCTTTGGAGCTCCCATGAAGTTCAGCAAAGGAGGCTCCCAACCGTTTCGGAAACGGGGGACGTAAGGGGGAATAAAATGGTCCTTTGGCCATTCAGCTCTGTGTGAAAAGCAAATTAGAGATCTGTGTCAAGGGCCACACAACTGCTGGTTTAATAGGCTTCCTATAAATTGAAATGCTTTAGAATTTCTATCAGTATAGAGGAGAGGCTGGGATTACAGTACAGGCAGAGTCATGCTAGAACAGAGAAAAACAGCAGAATACATTTATTTACCACAACTATCCTCCCTGCAGAAACAATTTGCTCCTTCTGTAAGGACATGTTGGTGCTAAAACACAACAAACTTCTGTGTTATAGCAAAGGATGGGTAATAGAAGAATCAATCAAAACAAATCTAGGACTTGTTTTAACAGTGAGACATGGAGAAAAATATTGCAATGTTCTATTTGTGTGAAAGCACCAACAAAACACTTTAAAGAAAGAGCCAGCTTTATAAGAACACCTGAAAGCAGGCATGAAGTGTGGAAGCTACACCTAAAATGAAAAAATAAACAATAGCTTTTACAGACATAAGCCCCACCCAACTCTACATGTTCCAAGGCACAAGAATTATCATCACATTTGCTGTTTTATAGTCCAGATTGATCTTTATAAAATACTTCTCAGAGCTCCCCTAGCATTCTCTATTGTAATACCAAACACCTAAATTAATGCTTTCCTGCTCTGCCTTTGCACTACACATAACACTCTGCCCCTCAACATTAATTAGTGAGTCCTCACAGTGGAAGCAGAAACAGGAGTGTACATTACAGTCTTTTAACAGGCTCGTTGCTGACACTGCTCAAAATCAAGGGACAAATGCTGCCAGTCACACGAGCAGTCAGCAATTCCCAGCCTTTTAGCAGGCCTGGGCTTGGTCATTAATCCCTGATTTTATCATTCCCCTCCCCTGCTACATCCCACCCCAGGGTACCTCTGGATACTGAGATCAATCACACCATCAATTCTAATCTGCATGGGTCAGCCAACCACATTTTAAGTGCTTCATTCTTCACCACCAAACACAAGCTATTTCTCTTTTCTTTACCCTTTTTTCTGGATGGACTTTACAAATGGAGTAGTTCCCAAGACAAGGAGCCCATTATTTTGCCCAGTGATCCGCTCTCCCTGCACGGGGCTCCGATGCTATGAGGCCATTTCCACTCCTTCCATGCCCTCTACACTCTACAGCTTTCAATCAACCAAATAAGTAACAAAAACAAAAATCCATCTGGTAGACATTTGTGTTCCAATCTGAGATCCAAGAGCAAGGATGAATAAACACAAAAACCATGCTGCGTTTCCAGCCCAACTGATTGCGTATGTCATCATCATCAAATGTACTTATCTACCACAGATTATGGAGTCAAAATGCACTTTGCTAATTTAAGATTTTTCTTTTGCATGTTCAATTCACCTAATTTCAAACTACAGAATTACCTCGAACCCAACAAATGCATAAAGAAGTTAACTTTCAGCTAAGCTAAATCATAACAGTGAATCCATCCAATGCAATGTTTAACGTATGCACACGAGGCACAGTTCATTCAATTAACTTTTTTTTATAATTATAAACATTTTTATAGCATTATGATGCTTGTAAAGAAGCAAATATATCGTAAATTTTTGACTTTTAATAATCATTGGAAATTGAAAACAGACATTTGCAGCTATTATTTAATATTTTGACACTTTTCATTGCATCTTCAAATTGTTTTTTAACGAAGTTCAGATAGATGGGCTGGAAAAATAATGGTGAAAACCAACTGGAAACATGCAAGGGACAGTTTAGAAAAAGGCACTCCAGAAGATTATGTGAAGAGGTTCTGGATATCACTGACAAAAATAGTTCTCTCTGCATTTTCTCTCTCCTTGAGATCCCAAATCCCAGGGAAGCACAAGAGTTCCTTTCCAAAACAGTGCAGAACAGTCCAAATCTGAACAAAGTAATACTGAACCTGTGGGGGCTGGATAACCTGGTTAAGATCATGTCAATAAACATGATTTTAGAGATGTCCTGAGAGATTTTGCTCACCTGGCTTTGGTCCATGAATCTCCCAGGGACATCCACAGCTGTCCCTCCTCGCTGGTGACCGTGTACCGCAGGAAGTCTATGGTGTCTTTTGTCAGGAGGGGGCTGAGCACTGTGCTAGCAAGCTCTGGACCTCCTGTTGTCTGCACCACCTAAACCCAAGGATTAAAATCATGTCAAGAACATACAGGTTGCCAGCAAGGAAGTGGCTGTGAATTTATGTTCTCTGCAGGGCTGCTAGGAAACAGCCATTACTCATAAAAACACCACTCCTCCCAGAAGTAAAAACCCCTCTGAGAATCTAACAATGTGTCTTGATGTCCTACAAATTAATTGAACTATTTATTGCTGAAGAACTGTTGTTCTGGTCACCAACCATTTTTTATTCAGGCCCACTCTGGGCAGTGTTATTTTTGCTTTACTGATCAAAGCCACACATACTTCCATTAAATATGCTTTCAACTCTCCTCCTGCATTATGCAGAGAATCTCAATTTTTTATTGCTAGTTAAAAATTATAATGGCAAAGTGTAACACAAGGCTAAAGATGATTTAAATAAATACATTTAATAGGTGGGAAAATATGCAGAAAAGGATATAAATTGTTTTCTAAAGAAAACCTCATCCTGAGATACAAACATTTCTCCTTAGTTATTGTCCAGGGACACAACATTTCAATCTTATTATCACTGAAAAGGTTACAGAGCTTTTAAACACAAGAGTTCTGAAGGTAAACACTTAGAAAACTGCAAAACCTTACCATATGTAGTGGGGTAAACAGAAAATGAACCAGATCAGCTGCACTAGGATTTTGGATATGGAACTTCAACTTGGCCTGAAGGGATAAAACAAATGAAGTGTTTTAAGAAACATTTAACTACTAAAACAATAAATACTTCAAATAAGAGTGGCCATCCCTGCTCAGGTCCACCTAAGCCCGGTGCTTTGCCTGCAACACCCGCTAAGTGCAAGTGCTCATCCATCCCACTGCTCTTGAATCCATGCATATTTTAGCACCTATTGTGCAAAACAAGAAGTTCCACAACCAAATTATCTTATGCAGAAGCACCTCCTTTGGAAATCTGACACCGCTTTCTTTCATTAGTGTTTTGTTCTCCAAATAAAATTAAACTGTCCTTCTCAACTCACTTTTTCTAGCAATGCTCATAACCATTTAGGGACTTATTAGATTATTCCTGAGTCTGGCCTTTTCCAAGCTGAAGTAATTCCTTTGAGCATTCTTGTCCACCCTGCACCTTCTTCAAATTTGCTACGCTGGAAGAAAATCAGGCCAGGTAACATAATTGTCTAGCATATTGATGCTCTTTGTTAATGTTCTGTTGTCTTTTTTTTCCCCTGATGGCTTTTACCATTTGCTTGGTTGATCACACTGAGCACAGATGTCTTTCTCCCAGGAATCTCTATTACATCGACATTTTCTTCTGATTTTTTTATGTGTGAGATTTCTCCTCACCAGTCCATGACTATCATATCTATCCCACCCTGAATGTCATCTATCACTTTATCTGTTACAATAAGATATTTCAACAAAAGACCTCTGAGATCATCAAGTCCAACCTACGACCAAACATCACCATAAAAAAATATTCTAAAAATCCCAAACCATTAAAATTCACGGATATAGCTTCTCGGAGGATTTCTTTTGTCTACTGATCACCCATGGGCTTTGCAGGCTCCATAAATAAGAAGCCCAAATGTGCTTTAAAGAGTTATAGTAGTTTCTATTGCATCTTGCCATCTGCTCCTCAAACTGCTTTTGGCTACCCTTGTTCTGCTCTCACATCCACCTGTCCCTCCAAATGAAGAATGGAGGAGGATTTTACTTCTAATAACTTCCTATACATTGCTCCTCAGTCACAACAACCCAGTCTCAGTCTATCTGAAGTTTTTTGACAGACGGTAGGCATTTCTAGAAGCTTCCAGCATGGGGTTTTAAAACTATTTTCATTCTACTTAAAGATTTTATTCTTCTAGCTACTCCTTTTATTTTTAAACCAGATTCTTCAATTAACACAGGTCTTCTTGCCTGACATAAAGCACAAACTTCAGGTTTTTGTTGCTCCTGCAAAGGTGCTGAAGTAAAGCATTGTTACAGCACAACTCCTCAAAAGCAACACTAGAACCAGGTCCCAGGTGCTGTTGAGCATCAAAACAAGAGCTGTGACTTCTCCTGCACAGAAGATAAAGATTCGAAGATGAACAGGTTGTTCTTGTGTAAAAAACTAATTTAAATGCAGAATCTAGTAAAAAGAATGGAAAGAGCCCTGGCCATGAGAAGGATAAGCATGTTCCAAGACATTCATCCTCCCTCAAAACAGCAAACCCTTAAGGTCAGAATCACAACACTTGATGTAGCTTTTCTTTTCTTTATAAAAATAAAAATATATTTTTAACATGTCTAAATATTTCCTACAGCCCTGCCATCAGAATTCATTCCCCATGAGGAAGAAAGATGCTGATTTGACTCAGTGAATTCAGGAACAGTTTTCCCCATTGGCATAGTCCCCCCAGCAACTGGAAGGGACAGTCAGTGTCTGACAGCAAATGCTTTGAAGGTGTCCCACTTGCTGCCTCCCTTGAATAGGAGATTCCCACTTGCAAAAGAGGAGATGCCAGGAGAAGGCCCTTGAATTATCATCTCTGCTTATTGAGAACCTATAAAGAGACAGCAATTTGTTGGATGCGGCATTCTGAGGCCAGAAGGTCTTGGGTAATGATGGCAACAAGCACAGGGAGTCTGATGGGCATGGCTGAATAAAACTAAATCAAGGCCACAGCTGGTGAAGCTGGCAAACACACAACAGAGCTGTGATCCCCACAGACCTTCCTAGGAATCCTCTTAGGACTCAAAATCAAATTTCCCAGTAAAAGGCTTTAAAGAACCAGGAAAGGAAGAAACACAACGATGGTGAAAACCAACTACGCTCATCTAGTCATTGTGTAGAGAACCTGAGGAGCAGCACCCCAAAGCTCAGAGGCCAACTTAGGCCAGAGATGGCCAGCCCTGGTCTGGCCTCACATCTCATATCCTCCAGCAGTCACTTACCAGAAGGTTGAAGCCATGCTTGAATTTTTGGAAGCAGTCAACGAATTCATCTGGAGGTGGTGGCTTTGCACGGAGAGTAAGAACACCCTCTGGTGAACAAAATGAGGTTTTTATATATCCATTTATATGTGTATAACTGCCACAAATATTCCAGATAGAGTACACATGTAAGAGCATAATAAATTTACCATCTTACAGAACTTTGTAAATAAATAACCAAGGCAGGAGCATATTCTGTGGTCACATCTCTAATTAATCACTGCCTACTGACTTCAAGCAAATGATTTTCATAGGTTTCCCTCTGAGAATATATTGCATAGGAACTTTTGTGCTCAAATTGAGAGAAAATTACTACACTGTTAAAAAAAACAACAAAAAACCCCAACAAAACAAACAACACAAAAAGACATTCCCGGCTCCTTCAGTGATCCTTAGAGAAACAGAATTGGGTGCAGAAAGAACTCCTACCTCCAGGTCCTTTCTTTTTACTTTTCTTAGTTTTCTTCCTCTTTGAAAGTTCAGCAAAGGCTTCAGCAGCTTTTTGCAGTTTGGTAACAAAATACTCTATGTCATCCAAAATATGGTTCAGAATTTGCTATGGGAGAAAAGACAAGTAACTGTTTCTCTACAGCATCTATAGCAGAAATACTCCAGAAATTGAAATGTCCAGACTCTCAGACACCAATAGCTTCCTTGGAACAAATTCCATGCTGGAACATTCCATATTTAGATTCCTTGTGTTTTCATATTTACACACCTGTAAAGTATTTTAAACTTAATTTTTTAAAAATGTAGGGCTGTTGGAAATTTTTAAAATACGTCTAACAAGATGGTTTAGCTCAGACTGCAATTCCACAATTTGCTTCCACATTACGTTTTTGCTGAGAGCACATGAAAAAAATTCTAATTATTTGGATGGGCAGCATTTTTGTAAAGAGTATAACTTCATAATCTCCTTTAGTACTAAGTATTAAGCTATTTGGTGAAGCTCTCTACAAATTAAACTGTTTGTAGAGAAGTGCTCTTTGTAGAATTCATTTCAAAGAGTAACTGGAGAAGAATGAACGGACCCCGGGGGAAAACACAAATACACCAATCCAGCAGGTCCCAATGTGCTTTTCTCAAGACCCTGTGATGCTGCTGAGGGCAACAGCAGAGTGGAGAAGTAGAAAGCTACAAATGACACAGGGGGCAACATCTGATCTTGCACATGCCATAGAACATGCCCAACGTTGCTGCTTGTGATTCCTTAGGTTTTAACTTTTAAATTTTTCAAATCCTGCACTGCCCAGTGTGTAACTCTGGAGTTTCTTGTAGCCTGTTCACTTCTGCTCTCTCGTGCCAGGCAGACACAACAAAGCCCCTCCAGGCCTGCTCTCCAAGGACACCCAGACCGTCCTAGGCCCAAAAGTATAAACCAAAAGCCTTGGAGAGGAGGGCAAGCTGAGGGGAAATTACGTCATTAACTGAAGCTTTAATTGGAGAATTAACCCTGATGTGCAAATGAACCAAACCTATAAAAGTGTGAAGAACTCGTGACCTGGGGTCCATCTCGGGGTCCATCTGGGCAGTGGCCTCTGGCTCCCCAGGGGTACCTTTGAAGGCCCTTCAAATAAATACTGACCTTTATTCCCTTACTCCTGTCTAGTCTCTGTTTCTATGAAGCCTCTTAAGGCATCAGTTGTAGGCAAGAACACTTTAAGTTTTAAATAAACATGGGTCCACCTGTCTTCAGAAATGATCATGTTTATTTTCCAGGTATGACACATATCCAAGTCCTGCTAAATTGATGGAATTTTTTATCCTTACATAGCTTGCTGAAATCAGTCTACTGAAAAAATTACAATTTATATTTCTAGCTCTTCACATCAGAAAACGTGCCATCAACATTCAGTGTGTTTTTCTTTCTTTTTAAAAAAGAAAATTAAGAAAAGAAACTACCACCTGTTCATTTTCAGATCTACCACACAAGCAGAGGCTGCTTGGAAAGCTTTTCTCCAAGAACTGAATTTCCCATGTGGAGAAAGTCTCCCCACAAAGGAGAGTTGCAAAGTTTCACAGACATGAAGCAACATCATTTGTAGCTTCTCACTTACAACATCTCTGTCAATCCTGGCTGCTATCATCTCTGCTGTTTCTTCCTGCTCATGGTATTGTCTCTGCTTTTCATCTGCAAAGAGGGAAGAAGAGAATAACACATGCATATAACTGGAATTAGTATACTAGTGTATAGCAACTTCTATACAGTTTATGCTTTAAAGTAAGAAAAGAATGGACAAAACTCTACCATTCCCTTTGCAAGGACTCCACACAAGCTGAAAATCTTGTACCTTAATGCCTGATCCTGTCAAGTCTCACAAAAAAAGCTTCTGTACATGTTTTCAGTCAACTTAACTGCAAAAATGAAGTTAACTGCAGAAGTGTGGTAGCAGGCCTTAAATAAAAATAAAATTCAGCACGAAGTGGCAGATCATAAATACAATGTAATTAGGAATCACCCCATTTTGCAAAACATGCTGAAAGCTACTCCAGTAGAAGCAAGCAAGCAAGAGTGCAGCCATGGCGTTGAAGACAATTCTGATGTAAAAAGTTACTAGCAAAAAGGGGTGCCAAGTCTGGAAACACAGAAAGGAGAGAATGATGTGACAGAACTGATATTTACAAATAACAACAGCCACAGTCAGTGACTTGTTTGAAAACAGGGGTGGATTTTTTGAGGAATTTTAAGTTTTGCATTTTTAATCCACATTAACTACTGCACTGCATTTGTGAACAGGTGGGATTTCAGTGCATACATTTTAGAAAAGATCCACATGAGTGGAATAAAAGAAACTACAGGAAATCAGATCCACAACTGGTCTGACAAGACACTAATGAAACTTTTCTGATGTGAGAACGCAAGTAGAAGAACAAGATAGCCTTTACTCAAAACAGATGTAATACTGTAGGTACATAGATTAATTAATTCTTAACATTTCCAATTTCCCTTAACATTTGTTTCCTTTGCATAGTTGTGTACTTTGTTAAGTGATATGGATATAATTTAATAAAACAAAAATTATAAGGAATCCAAGGTTTTTAATGGTACAGTCTTAATATCTACTATTAAAAGAACCCAAGCAAACAAACTAAAAAAGGCCTCATCTCATCTTTTTAGTCTGTTTTACAGAAGGAGCATTATTCTTTCTAAAGAACTTTTATTTTTAAAGAAATCTGATCAAAATGTATTTCCCTTAGGGATGTAAAAAACCCACAACCATTAAAAAAAAATCCAAACCCATTAGAAATGTTACAGTTACAGCATTTCCTATTTAAGGCTTTCAAAAAGAAAAACCTAATTACCCATACCAGCCATTATAAAGATAAACATAATAAAAATAAATAACGCTGATCTCAAGTCACTTTTTATATGATTATAAAGTCACCATATATGATTATATGATTATTAAGTCACCATCATTATATTTTTTTAATTGTGCAAAATATCTGGCCCTGCTAGTGAGGAGAGCATCATTCGATAACATTGCTGTGTTACTGTTACCACCTTGACAAAAAAGCCCAGCTCCAAACCTGAAAAACCCACATCCCTACCCAGCCAGGCACAAGCGAAAGCAGCTCTGATGAGCAATCCACAAAATGGGTAAATGCAAGTAAATGACAAGTCAGATTATGACAGGCAGATCTTACTCCCCAGATCAGGCAACAGTGAGTGGCTTGGGGCATTCCAAACTAGACTGGGAGAACCATCGTATCCCGCTGCCAGCGAGGGCAGAGGGCTGACCTTGTGCAACCATTTCTGCATCCAGTTACTGTCATCACAAAAGTGGTCTTTCCAAATTATTTCTTTTGCTACCAAGTGTGGGAACCCAAAGTGC
>VZRS01009000.1:669947-711164 GCA_013398055.1 Ifrita kowaldi | reverse complement strand
CTTTTAACTGCTTTTACACACCCCGGCATGGGCACTTTTCCTGTAATGCAAGTGAGATTGTGACTCTCTAAGATCTTCTCTGGCTTGCTTCTCAGTTTCTGCTCAAGGAGCAGATACCAAGTCTTGTGGGAGCATCACGTGTTGGGCTGTCTTCCTTCCACACCAGGACAGTGCTGTGGCTGCTCGAGTAAACACATTTGCCCAGGTTTTGCATTAACTCAAGCCTGTAGACCAGACTCATCCCAGCAGGTAATAAGGAGCACCAGTTCTGTTCTTTGGTCAGTCCTGGAAAAATTCTCCTCACCTTAGGAGAACTTCCTATCTTGCCAGCCAGGTGCTTTTGAAACAGTCCTGAGCCTCAGGGCTGGAAACACGTTTGTCAGCCAGCTGGGAATCGGAGCATATATCTCACTTCCTGCACCTCAATGATGTTTCATTACAGAGTGCATCACAGATGCCTTCCTGCTCCTACACTCTTTTCTTGCAAAACTTCATCTCCCTCTCACTTTTGCTTGGGATTCCTCCTGCTCTGTTGTCAGGAGAGTACTGGTTCCTGTTAAAGGAGCCATCTAGGAAGATGGTCCTAGGTCAGTTTCGGTGAAGTGTTAGTTTGCAATGGGTACAAAGCTCTTTAATCTCTGTAGCAAAAAGCACATCAAACACAATAGCTGAGATACCGGTTTGCAGGTGAATCAAGCTGGGGAGAGCCCTCAGGATGAGAGCTGACCTGTAATGACATGCTGTACTGCCCCTTGTCACCGTGCCCTTGATAATACAGTAAATAGACATTATCTTAGGCTTAACGCACTAACACTGCTCACGCTCCTGCCAACTGGAATGCAGCCTTTTGGATGGGAAAACTCCCCCTAAATATATATTCCAGAAATGAAACAAACCTTCTACCTTTCGTTAGGAGGAAATCACCAAAATTCTAATAGATTTGTCTAAAAATATCGTAAACTTTGAAAAAGGAAATGACAGGTTTTCCAAAACCCTTTAAGTACCAGCACTGAGTAAAACTCAATTGTTTGGCAATTTCTTATAATACTAATGCTGTGGATTTGATCTTTTCTCCTGGTTGCATTTCTCCTCACCAAGCTGCATTTGTTCTCTTTGGGAGAATGTTAATGTTGCTGTCCCATTGCCATGGTACCCATGTGGAAAGACTTCTAGTAGGCAGAATTTACTCCTGTAGTCCCACACTCTTCCTCATCAGAACATTGATTCAAATAAAGTTGTGGCAAAGCAAAAAGAAGTTTTGTTATTGAAACTTTCTCTAAATTGCTGACAAAATCTGTTCTGACAATGCAAAGAGGAGGAAACACCCCCGCCCCTCCCCCCCTTACTGGCTTGGCAAGTTCCTGGCAGAATTTGACAAGTTTTGGGGTGTTTTTTTGGTGTGTGTTAGTGGGGTTTTAGCTGTCGTTACAGAACTCTGCTCTTTAGTGTTGCTGGTGAATAGGGCATGCTGACAATCAACAGGTAGGCACAGGAAAAGGCAGAGGCATGAATTCTGATTTGAAACCTTCATCCTGTAACAGCTTCATCTAGTCAAAATATGGTTTGATTAATTAAAAATTAAGAGTCTTCCTGGTGAGAAAGAGGAATTGTCTCCCTGTTGCAAAGACCCATTGCCCTGAATGTAAAATGGTCAAAATAGGAAGATACTGCCTACAGTTTTGAAGTCTTTTGCAGCCCTAAACGTTGCACGTATTCACATTTATGTTCTCTCTTTCAAATCACATCTGTTTGTTTGCCACCTGGGGTTCTTCACGCAGATCCAAAATGAGTGCCCCAGCACTGAAATCCACTGCTCCGCTTGACTTTGGGCAAGCAGCAGGATCAGTTTGCTCCAAGCCTGTTACTTTTGCTGGCTGAGGTGCTGCCTTTCCCTTGTGCAAGGAGGTTGCTGTTAGGTGGAGATGTTAAAAGAAAGAGGGCTTAGAGGTTGTGTTAGCTAAGGGCACGTCTGTGCTGCGCCTTGGTCTGGCAGCGCTATGGCACGGTGTGAGCTGAGAGCTTCAAAGGGACATCCGAAGTGTCAGCTGGCACACGGCTTAAACGAGCAGTGTTAATTAATTGAGGAGCAGTGCTGGCTGGAGTGGATTTTAGCGCTCCTGGTGCTGGAAGCAGCTTGATCACAGCTAGACGAGGTTAGCCCTGCAGTCCTCTGCTGCTTCAGGGTCATTTCAGGATGTTCTCCCCTTGGCTGGTGGTTTGGATGCTAAAAACTAAAGGGTTTGGTAAACACATCTCTATCTGTTTTGCTTTGGTGAGTGTATCATGTCTTTAGAGCACTGACAATGTTGGGATTGCCTTCAGGCATTTTTGTTGTGTTGTGGGAAGAAGGGATTGTTTTTTCATGTTGGTTTGTTGTTTTCTTACACTGGTGTTTTGGTTTTTTATTAGTGAAAACAAAGGATCTGGTTTTTGTGTGTGACAGAAGAGCATTGTGTGAAGAATGCTATTAAGGATGGTAGTTGCATTTTATTGTTTTGAAAACAAACATGCCCCTCCTCTCTAGCTGCAGTCTTCTGATTCAGTTGAAGAAACAAGGTCAGTCTTTATCTCTCTTTGTTCCTTTCTTCCTATAATCCAGAAAGACTTTAGAATATTCATTGTTCACTGCCAGAGAGCTTTGTGCTTTCCTTCTTAGCTCTGCAGTCACCCAGGACTCCTGGGTGCTTCCTGCTACTTTGGCTCCACACCCCACCACGTTTTGAGCTGAAGCAGGTAAAATAACCGTAATAGCTGGGAGAGAAGGAGGAAGGTTACAGGTATCTAGTCAGAGGAGGCAGGAATGCCAGCAGCAAGGGGACAGATTGAATTAATTTGTATTTGTGTGAAAGATTTTAAAACTGGCCAGTGGCCCAATGGTCGACATGATGGTCACTCCCATGCAGTGACACGGGACTTGCCTTACCCTGGTCTGGGAGGGACTGCAGAGATTCACTGCAGAGAATGGCAGCAATTCAGTCATTTTTGGTGACATCAGATTTCTGAAGAGCGCAGCTGGTGCTCAGCAAAACAAGTGCGTCCTCTGACAGGAAGAGTCAAAGACGTGCACGGAGGGAAGGCCACTGTCCCCTGGGCCAAGGGGGGAGATGAAGGTGTTACCTCCTTCTCTTGATGAAGAGGAGGTAACACCTTCCATACCACATAGCTGTCTTGGGCAACAAAGATTTCAGTTCCTCTCCCAATTAGATGACTGTTGCAATTGAAAACAGGCAAATCCACGCCTTTTTTTTCCAGGCTGTTGTGAAAAAATGAGGAGGCGTTTCTGATGGTGATAGGATGGTCAGGTGGCTTGGAGATATGGCCTGAGTCTTTGGCTCTCTTGGACGGAGCACTCCTTCACCAGTGTCTGCATTGGAGCCAGGATTTTTGGGGTTTTGTGTATTTTACCACCCGTTAACCTCGGGAGGGGACTGGGAAAGAAAGCATCGCTAACATTTGCAGTTACAGTTGAGAATTGTCCGTGAGCGGCTGTAAGATAAGAACAATTTTCCCTCATGAACTTCCTGGTCATGTGCAGCTTGGGTGGCAGGTGACGGATGGCAACATAGCTGTTAGGGCAGCGAGACAGATGAGCAAATTTGGAAAGCTGCCCTGCCTGAACAGATGTTCCTTTGCACAAACAAGTTTGGAAAGATCCTCTGATTGGAGAGTACAGCCAGATCACCGTGTTTAATGGCTCTGGCTTTCATGTCAGAGAAATCAATAATGGTGAGAATGGAAAACTTCTTATAAGTTACCTTTACTGTTGTTCTAATTTAATCAATTAGAAATACAAAAAGCACTCTACTATGAAATAATTAAAAGTGACAGGCCTGTCATTGGATTTTATCCTATTTCTGTCTCTTTCAAGACACAGCAAGAAGATTATTTTAACGAAGTAATGAGTATTTTACTTCGTAGTGATGTTTGGAATAGAAAAGTTCCATGAAAGATTGAGAATATTTGCTCAAGTGAAATAGAAATTATAAGTATTGCACCATCATGAAATAAGTCAATTTTTAAGCTTTCCAACATTGAAGTATTTCTTTAAAAGCTGACCTTTTTTTGTCTCTGAAAGTATTTGTAAAGGCAATACCTCACTAGCTTGAACATGCTGCTGCCACCCGAACCCTTGCAGTGAATTCCGACTCCAGCTGTCATCCCCTGTATCCCACGGGTGTCTGTGTGTGGGTGTAACCTCTGCTGATGTGCGTGTCTATTGCTCTTTTTGAATGTGCTTGCTAAACACCTGGCCCGTGGAGGAGTTCCTTTGTTTTCTTAGCAATGAGCACAGAACTTTGTAATTTCTGTTGCTGCCTTTGGTAGATGCTAAGCTTGAGAGCAGAGGAGCAAGGTCCAAAGGACTTACTTAAGGATTAAATATTTATATTGTACCAGGTTTTTCAAAGAGCTCCCTACTTAACTGTTCCCATATAAAACAATAAACGAACTGGCCTTAAAGAAAAAATGTTCCCTTAACACTGCCAAAAGATTAAAACCAGTATTTTTAGTATGTACTTGGTGACAGAGAAAAAGCCTGGTTCCTCAGTACATGTGAAGACAGTCTGAGGCTTGTACCGGTTCTGCCAGTGGTTATCCAGCAAATTTTATTTCTAACTAGATGCCTTTCTGGCTTGTGAATTAGAAGAACTGTAAGTCTAGGCTTGGATTAGTTGGACTGATTGACTCAGAAGTGTTCGTGCACCTGCCTGGAGCTTAGCTCTGGGTGGAGTTTGGTACCTCCGGTGCAGCTTCACTGACAGTAAACGTCAGGCTTTTCAACCTTCTTGAGCTTCCAGGTGAATGCTGTTAACCACTCTTATTTTCTGTCTGTTATGTGTCTCCCCAGCATGCATCCTGTGTTCCTCACCCTTCCATGCTTCCTGCCCCTCCCTGGCCTTAATGCAGTATCAGTGCTTAATTCTGCAAAGTACAACAAGCTTCCCTTCCCAATGCTCTGCCAAATTCATCCCATCATCCCTCACCGAAGAGAGAGGCAGCCTAAGAACAGGTTTGATGCTGCATGAGGGATTTGAAGGAAACACCACTCTGGTGTCACTGTGCTTTAATATTAAGACTTACAGATTTTTATTTTACCGCTCTTAAGCTGGATGAAATCTGTGTACCACCTCTCTGGGAGTAGCAACAGCCAAGAAGCTGCAGGTAAAGGGTTTTTGTGGATGGCTTTAAGTGGGCCTAGTTAACCAGGACAGGTGAGGAAGTCCTGTTTCAGATGATAATGATAAAGTGTAGGTTGCACTTTAACAGTGGTTTCTGTTGTCACCTTTCTATATTAACTGTTGTTTTGGAGAAAGAATGGACAAGCCAGTTTACACTGTGTGTAGCTGCACTGACAATTCTGGCTGTTTCAGTTTTGGAGTTGGAAGAAGGAGGTTACACAAGTCTCATCCTCTACAGCTACAGAATTGTCATACCTAATAGTGGAAAGTCATGAGTCATATTATCACCCTGTTCCATTTTTCTGCCTCCAAAGAGATCTAACGTGCTTAAAAGCTGGGTGCTTAATGACATCCTTTGAGCTTATTAAGTTTGCAGGACAGGCTCTTAGACTGGTCAGTCTGGTACAATTAGAAAATCAGTATTTTGAGAGCACAGAAAAATGCTTTTTTTTTCTGAAGAGTCCTCAGAGGTCAGTGCCTTTACTTGTCCTCCCTTAACCCACACGCTGCTTTTAGTCCTCAGCAAGCTCTGGCTGCGCTTGTAGTCACCCTCTCTTTTCCTCTCCTCTTGCCATGTGGCCTTCTGCACACTCTGTTCACAAGTTCCCTGGAGGACACAGCTGGAGTGTTAAACTGTCTGCTTGGTTAACAATGCCTTGTCTTCTGCTTCTCACTCCAGATTTGTTCCTCCTTCAGTTTTCTCTGGAATCCCTCCTTAGAACCATAGAATTGTAGAATATCCTGGGCTGGAAGGGACCCACAAGGATCATTGAGTCCAACTCATGACCCTGCACAGACACCCCAACAATCCCACCCTGTGCCTGCGAGCATTGTCCAAACGCTCCTGGAGCTCTGGCAGCCTTGGGGCCGTGCCCATTCCCTGGGGAGCCTGTTCAGTGCCCCAGCACCCTCTGGGGGAAGAAACTTTTCCTGCTACCCAACCTAAACCTCCCTTCCACAGCTCCAGCCTGCAGGATGCAGTCTCATTTTTATTAATTGCCGTAACAACTTTACTCAACAATTGCTCAGCATCTTCAGCAACTCCAACCGCTGTTTTCAGTTTCTCTATTTGAGCAGCTAAGAACAAGGTTTTTGTCATAGCTGGGCAGCAACTAAAATTGTTTTGCATGTTGTTCGCTAGAAGTTTCTTGCCTTAGAGTGTTCCTATTATGTCAGAAGGAATGCACCCAAACCCAGGTGTATCCACATTCCAGCCTGAATTACTAGACATTGAATGAACACTATAGAAGAATGAAATCCACCAGAGCTGATCTTTTCTGCTCCTTTTTTCCCCATGTGATTTCTAACTGTCTCCTTTGGTCAGATTCCTTATTCTTTTATTAGATTAAGCAATCTAAATTAAATACACCACTATTTCTCTACCTTACAATGATGCAGTGAGCTGGAAACTGCGATGTATGGCTTGGATTAGAAAAGAATAAAAGGCAGGAGAAGTTAGTAAAAATCATAAAGCTTTTTTGGATCTGCCTTTGTGGAAGGTTGTCCAGAAAGAGTGCAATAACTAGAAATAGAGTCCAGTTGTTGTTTGGTGTATTGTTGTTGGGTCTAGTCTACCAGAGGCCATTCTTGAACCAAAAGCCCTATCATGAAGTTAAATTAATTACTGTAGGGCATATTGTAATAAATACTGCCAGCTGTCTTGCACCTTTAACAGTTCTGGAAGTAGATGGACATACTGTCCCTTATTCCTTAACTGTGCTTTTATGTGGGGAAAGTCAGAGGGTGAAAATCAAAAGCTGCAGGGTGATATGAAATAACTTTCTTAGCAGCAAAGACGCGTTTTTTACATTTTAAAGTAAATTAATTCAAATCTATCATAGCTGTTCAGGCAGCCATATTATGGTACCATTTCTCTGCAGTCTTTTACAGAGAATCCAAGAATTCTGAGTTTTAGCTATGCAGGTTTCCCACTTTACAAGGCTTTTAAATATTGCATGCTTTCTGGTTTGATTTCATGAAGGAAAGTAAAAAAAGGCCAGGTCAGGCAGGTGACTTGAAAGTCCTTTACAGCTGCCTCTGGGAATGCTCTAGGGAAGCAGCAGTTCCTCTATATTTATTTTTAAAGTGAAATATTTTAGAGCTAGGGGAAAAAGCACTCAGGGAAGAGGGAAAGAGATTTGCAGATGAGGAGAAAAAAGCCCAGAGCAGCACAAGTGTGATGGAAAGACAGAATGGTCAAGACAAGTAACAAATATTTCACAAAACAAAGACAAAATTTATTTTTATTTATCTTTTGGTGTTATTTTTATTTATCTTTTGGTGGTCAGGAAAATATTTTCCCTTAAAGAATATTTCAAAGCGCCCTCTCAAAAACCAATTTGCTGGCCAATACCTTTTTGCTTTTGTTTTGTTGACACACCAGAATATCTTCAATTAAACATAGTCTTTTATTTATATGGTATGTATTTGTAACTCTCATTCATCTCTAATCATTTCTCTGCTCTAGGTGCTGATTTATTTCTTACTTTGTGTACTCTTTCCTTATCACTTTTTGGCCCTTTTGGGGCTAGTGTCAGTAACAGTAAAGTAGTATTACGTAGTCACTCTGCTCTTGCATATGAGACCTCAGAGTTAAGGGCCAAATACTTCTTGCTCCTCATATTTTCAGTGGGCAGAGAGAGGAGTGTCCAACAAGGAGAGTCAGTCTCTTTCCATTGTTTTTTTGCTGTCTTTTTTTTTCTTCTTTTTTGTATTTTGAGCTGTCCCCATTACTGACCTTGTGTGACAGCAGCAGCCAGAAGGAAGAGCACTTGGCAGAGCCACTGCTCATCCTGGCTTCCCACAGAAACCTCCATGGAAGTATCGCTGGAGTAGTAAGATTACATTTGGGGTTTTCATTCTGATAAAACAACACTTCAGAAAGATGTGAAAATCTGCTCCCAGGGTGAAAGGAACAGAACAGGCCAGCTCACAGGCTGTGGCTTCCAGAGAGCAGAGACAAAGCCTTTTTTTCTGAATCAATCTCCCTGCTCAGACACTCCCTGGTTTTAGTCATTCAGTAGCTATTTGGAGGCTTTCCCAATGCTGGAAAGATAAAAATACTTGGTTTTGGTTGTCATTGAGGAGGCAGTGTTCCCTTGATGAAAAGGAATTGTTTTCTGGGGAGCAGGTTGAGGCAGGAGACTGAGACATCTCAGGAAAGCCTTTCTGGCCAAAATAATTATTGGACTCCATGGTAATCTATTGTTCAAAACCAGGAATTGTCATACTCAGAATCTAGGTGTTTGATTAGTACACTAAAAAAAAACCACTATAAAGAAGTTGCATAACTCCATGAAATTCAGTGGTTTTGTAAGTACTTCTATTTCTTTCTGGGTAGAGTTCTTTATTTAGCTTGGAAAAATTAGCTACATGGAAAAATTAGCTGTATTTGTGTGTCTGTAACGTCTAAGTTGTTTTTGCGTAAGCTACAGGATGATTTGTATCAAGTTTTGATTTTTTTTTTCCATCATTTTCATTAGTGCTAATGAAGGCTGTTTTTAAGGCCTGTATTTGGGGATATTTGCCAGAGGCCAGCATACCATTTACAGCAAGCAAAACTGAATGCCAGCCCAGCAGAGAAACTGAACTTCAGCTCCCCTTTCCCCTTTTATGTGTTTGTTTTCTTCTTCCTTGTCTTTTTCAAAGGAAAAATGCTATGAAATATGGTTACAATCAGAGTAATATGAAACACAAAATTACAGAAACACAGAATGGTTCATCTTCCTCCTCTGGAAATTTCTTTCTTCTTGCCCATCCTGAAGATGGTCTCGACATTTGCCTTTTAACATCCATGGGTCTGTTCTCAGCCTCCATGGCATTCCCAAAATACCAGCTTGTTTACTTCCAGTGACATCAGCAAATTCATTCAGACCCCTTGGATGCTTCCCATCCAGTGCCACACTCCATATTCCTGTACCAGGGGTACCACTTTGCTCCCTCAGATTCCTCTATGAGACACAGGCACCCGAGAGGTCTTGAGCACAGACTTGCAAATTTATATTTTCTACACAGATGTAGCAGAAATTAAGATAATTTCCTCTACTGAAGTTACAGTTTCTGTCCAAATACCTGTGAGTGGACATCAGGACTTAGGTAATTTCACAAGAAAAATAAGAACTAACTGATGGAACCCTGGTTTTTTCACATCCCATGCATCAGTGTTTGGCATTTTTGGAAATAATGACTTATTCCCCTCAAACTGGGCCAAACCAGCTGTTACTTCATTAGATTTTTTCAAAGGTTTCATTTTACTGTAGTATGATACGTGATTTGCCACAGTGCATAAGCAAAGGGAAGGAGAAGCCAAAATGGAGAACAAACAGAAGAGTGATAGTTAGAAAAAGAAGACCTATTTCAAGTACTTTCACATATATAGTGAAAGTACTTGAACTGTACTTTCAGTTCAAGTATAAAAATATACAATTTTAAATACAGACACTTCCATGTGGAGTTGATCTAAAGCAGCTTGAAAAATGGAGAGTTTCATTTGACCTTTATGTTGCAGGAAACCTGAAGTGGTTTTAAAACGCTTGTGAGGGTTTGGACTTTTACCTTAATCTCTCTTTGCAGTTCTGACTACTTTTCCTTCTGTGTTTGTGCTATGCCAGGAGAGTGCAGTGCCTGGAGCATGTCCTGCCCTAGGGTTCTCCAGCCTCTGTAACTGGTGATGCCCCACTGATGGAGTGAGCAGTGGATTTTATGAGCAACCTAAAACAATTTTTACCTTCTGCTCAGGCACTCCAAAGAAATTAAGCTTTCACAGAGGGTAATAAAATGAAGTCCACTTTTGTGGCATGATGGTGGTAAGGAGGGAGGAGGAGGGCTGAGAAAAAGGCAGGTGCTGCTCTGTGGTGAACGGGCAGGAGAAGCCCCGAAACTGCTGAAATGTGAAATGGAGATGAACCCAATAAAGTTTCATGTGTTTAGGCAAAGGCGTTGCGATGCTTCCCTCTGAGGGAGGGCTCTAATTCCATGCCTCATCTCGCTCTGATAACAGCAAATCAGAGAGAGTTTTTAAAGAACAGCCTAAACAAAAAGATTTGACTGGGAAAGATATATGAGGAACAGTTTAATAGTAGAAGGCATAGCAAGCACTGATTGAGAAGAAATGAGGAGGAGGAATAACTAGACCTGATTTAGAAGTTGGTGTTTCCTTCCCTCAGGGAATTCTCCTAACTTCAGCATTTATCTTTATGTTGGACAGGAATAAAAGAAAATAAATTTTAATTTTTGTGCTGAGGTGGGGGGTTATGAAAAATTCTGATTTTCAAAAGGATGGTAAGGGGGTTTTTTTAAAGACCAACGTGACATTTTGTCTTCCCCCACCATTTTGAATGAGTCCTGTGAATGGCAATTCAGAGATCTCTTCATTGATCACTATGAGCTGGGGTCACTGACCAAGGATTTTGCCCTGGTGAGTGGTATTGATGCACCTCCTGCTCTGCATCCAGAGAGCTCTGGGAGAGTGGAGGTCACAGCACATGCCAGGATTTTGCATGAGAGTGTCTCTGTTGGGAGATACAGCCTGTCAAGAGGCACAACTGATAGTGATAATGGATTGTAGGTTGTGGCAAGGGGGAACATTTCATGTTGTGTGTAAGAAATGGAGGAAGGTGGTATGTGCTCTCAAAGGAAAACCATGACACATGTGGTGTTCTAGGTAGAAAAGGGAAAGTAAAATACATCATTTATAGAAGCTTATTGAGATGACAAGTAGGTTTTATAATAAGAGAGAAAAGCAGGACATTTATGCAACCCTTTATAAAGTTCATGTTTAATTCATCTTTGCTATGACGAGCTCCAGATCAGCAGGTGTGCTTCATCCATTGGCTGTACAACAGCCGTCAGCTGTTGTTCTGCAACAAATACTTCTGTGAAAGGGACATTTATTCATGTGGAATAGGATTTAATTGGGATGCTCTTCATGTAATTTTTTAGGGAGAAAAGGCCTCCATAGGAGCTCACAGAAATTTCTCTCTTTATTGGGAGTCTCTAAAACACCTGCCCTAGGAGTCACAGTAACAGGGAGAAAAAACCTAATTAGCTCATTTGAGGCGTCATGCTACAAAAATAATCAAACTTGACTAGTTTGGTTAGTTACTTGACTGGTTTTTAGCCTGTGGGCTAAAGTGACTCCTGCAAGGGAAATGGAAGTTACAGTGGATAGGGAATAATGAAGTGCAGGCAGCTCGGGGCTGGTCCCTCAATCCACAGCTGCGTTCGGGTGGTTTGGCATTCCAGCAGATCTCAGAAGCCTCATTGGAAACAAGGGCCCTTTCCTGGGTCTTGGAGCGAGGAGATTCCCTGTGCTGATGTCAACAGATGGGAGACACAGGGTGGAGATCACTGATCTTTCTTTTCAAGGTGTTTCATGCCTTTCTCTTTCACCTTCCTCCCTACAACAACGCCCTGGGGGTCAAGGGAGGCTGGTTTCAGTAGGAGGTTAGAAGCTGCTCAGTCTGCTTGCTTAGGATTGTGGTTTAAGGTCCTTACAGTAACAGCAGCAAACTCTTCTTGTAGTATCTTGACTGTGTCAATATTGTCCTTTGTAAGTGAGAGGGCAAGTTGCGTGAGTAAAACATACATGTTTTGACATGGACTTTACAATGCTGTTCCAAAAAATATGTTGGGTACAGCTGAGGTAAGTGTATTCTCTGTGGGGAGAGAAATGAATTTTTATTTTTATCCTGTGTTTCTTCTGCTTTCTTGCTGAACTGAATGATTTTACTCTATGATAGGGCACAGGAAAGACTTACAGCCTGAGATCTGTTTGCTCTGATGTGTGGAGAAGAACATGAAAGCACGATATTAGGCTATTTCAGTGAAAACAAAGATATAATAGACTCTGGAATGAAGGGGCTGTTTTTCCTAGGCATTAGGAAAGCAGTGTCAAATTTTCTTAACAGATTATATTGTGTGCACAGTAGTTCTGCTCTCACAGGCTGAAACCTGAGCTATGCTTGAGCTGTTCCG
Organism: Ifrita kowaldi; assembly: GCA_013398055.1. Lineage (NCBI taxonomy): Eukaryota > Metazoa > Chordata > Aves > Passeriformes > Cinclosomatidae > Ifrita > Ifrita kowaldi. The sequence goes on along the minus strand of VZRS01009000.1, from coordinate 699,012 downwards.
TGATACCTTTCAATTCAACTGAAAATGAAAAATGCTAAACCCATTGTGGAAAGAGCAGGGTATGTCTTATAGTAATAGCTGTCAAACAAAAAGCTCACCTGGGCTACAGTGTCAACTTGTCTGTAGCCGTTGCAATTCTTTTTGTGTGTTTCATGGTGTGCCATGACTGCCTGTGTCCTTAGAGCGGTTTTATTTCCTGATACCTAATGGCTTGTACTGCAAACCTTACACCAGTACCTCCCTCATGGCAAACAGAAAGGAGGGGCTAGCTGATCCCCACACTATGCAATAAATGTTCCCATGTTATCTGAGAGTTTGGCTGACTTTCTGGACTGAACTAACTGCTTGCAACTTTGGTAATAGCTGATTTTTTCAGGTGAGTCATGTTCCCTAAATCCTTGCCCTGTAAGTGATATTAGACCTTCTCTTCAATGCTGGGCTGGGATTTTCCCTTTTAAACGATCCTCACTTCTCCACTGCCGGCTGTGACTCTCTCATAGAAGTGATGAATTAGGGCTGATGGTGGCTCTCAGGGATTTCTTTTATTCCTTCGTGCTTTGTGGCCATAGAGGATCTGTTCCTACCGTAAGTTTCCCCATTCGGAAGGCAAAACTGCAAGCTGGACTTAAAGGTCTTTTCCATTCTAAACAAAGTTATGATTCTATAAATAAGGGGAAAGAACAGAAAGTCTTTGAAGGAGAATTAGTGGAGTGTGGGCAAAACATCCACAAGGAGGTGGAGAGATAGTCTGAAATTATTTGAGGCATCATGCAAATCCTGGGGAAAGTTGCTGTAACTGTTATGATTGTTAAATAGTAAAACTGGAGCACTTGCTGAAAAAAGGTAGATGAAATGTTCCTGCTGAGGGACCAGTGTTTCACTGTGGGAAAGCTTTGGCAGTGATACAGGACCAGCGAATTCTTGCTCTTTCCTGCCCCTGCCTCTCATCCCACTGCTGCTTCACAACATCCTCAGCAGTGCTGACACAACTCTTTCTCGAGCCACATCATAAAGCAGTCTGGTGTATTTGTTAATTCACAACATGATCCCACAAGATTTCTTCCTGCACATGTAAAGGGACAGGAAAAATATGGCCTGAGTTGCTAAAAGTAAGAATTTCTGGAAAACCTTAAAGCTACTGCCAAACCCTCTATGTTTAGGCACAGTGCATTTTGAGTTTCATGAAAGAGAGCAGCAGAGGATTGGGATAATTTTACATCATCCTGTGAATACACTGCATTGATTATCTTAGGTTTGCTGTCAGACCTGAAGAGTGGTGAAATTAAGGCTTATGAATGTACACATTTAGTAAATTAATTGGCCCAGCCTCTGTCTCAGAGTTAAACTACAGGTGGTGTAAATCTGGAAGAATCAACCTGCTATAAGAAAACTTTCCTGTAGTGTAAAGATGATCAAAGAATTTCAGTATCACCTGTGGCCAGAGCTATTCTGTACAGTGATTAGTGCTGCTAATAGCTTTTATGGAGTGTTTGGCACCTGGCAAGCCTGACAACCCACAGCCAGCTGGGCAGCCTGGCAGTGCAAAGGTGTCATTCTTCTACCTTCCCTTGAGTTCACCATTTGACTTCTAGATCACTGGATAACAGTTTTCATCTTCTGTCACTGTTTCTAAGATGATTTACTTGTTCTATGAAATACTTATATTATATTCTTTCTGGCCTACTAAACACTATGACTTTCTCACCTGAATTTGGACCCTGAAGTTTTCTGAAGGGCTTGAAAATCTACAAAAATGCCTGGGTTTAATTTGTAAGAAGGAGATCATCCAATCTTCTTAGACTTGATCTCTTTATATTCTTTGAAGTTGGGGTACACAGGATCATTGTACTGCATTTGTTCTTCAGCCCCTCAACTTGCATGTCTTGACAGCAACCAGTTTATCCTCTGTGTTTCTAGGAGATTTCAACTAGATTAAATAATTCTCGTGTAAGTATCGTCTGAAAAAGATTTTTTTTTTCTCCTAGCACAAATCACCTACCATTTCCCTCCTGTATCTATGCTTAAACTTCCTTCTGTCAAAAGGCTCACACTGCATTCCCAGGCATGATTTCTTTCCCTTCTGGTTATTAAGGACTGTCTCTCTTGCAGTGCCATTCAGTTGTTAAAATCCATGTTTCTTGGCATGTGTTCAGTACAAGATCAAAGAGGAGGGATGTGGTGGCAAAAGCTACGATGGATGTGGTGGCAATTTCCCAAAACCTACACTGGCTTCCAGTGCAAATTAAGGCCACCTTGGTGCACTGTTTGCTGTGGTTTCAAACACCCTTCTGATAGAACAGGCATCCTTGGGTTCTACTGTTTCTCTGACTGCCACCTTTTTTCTCTTTTCATCCTGTTGGAAATGGGTCAAGGAAGAGACTTGGCAACAATTTTAACAGAGAATCTCTGTAGGCTGTGAGTACTCAGCCAGGAAAAATTTTCAGGAAGCCAAAAATGCTGAGTTTCAGGCTGTTTTGCACTGCCAGTGGGGGAAAAAATATGTTTTTCCTAAAATAGCATTTTAGCATTTCAAGAAGTAAAATTTTGAGCAGAGTGAAACACCTCTCCTGCTTTGTTTTTCTGTGCTCTCACAACAGAGAAGTTGTTTCATGCTATTAAACTGTAGAAAAAATATTGTTGCTGCTACCATGTACTAACATCTACTACTTTCCTAAGAGATGTAGTTGAGTGGGAGCCCCAATCTGTGTGCTAATTTTACTAAATATCTCTGTATTGCACGAAGTATCCTGCCTCAAAGACTGCTCTTTGGCAAGGTCAGTGTATGTTTTGGCTGTTAATAACAAGACTTTCTTCTTTCTTGTGGCAAGCCTAGTGGGGCTACATGCTGCTTATTATGTCCCTGCCCAACTGAGCTGTGTATTTTGGCAGCCACTTTCCAGCCTGGCAATCTGTGTGTACCTCACGTCAACCCTTCCTAATAGGACTCTTATCTGGACCTAAGATTAGCAGGAAGAAATCCAAGGCGAGGGATAGCCAACAAATGTCACAAGGCTTGGAGGTGAATAATACATGCCTGAAGAATGTGGACAGTAATTCAATTGGTAACATCAGCAAGAGAACCTTGTGCCTTCTGCCTGCTGTTCAGAGAAGCAGGGGTTTGTAAAGGTTTAGTTGCTGCACCAAAGTCACTTGATGTTTGTTTTCACAGCATCTCTAGGGTTTGGGCTGAGGAGCGACTGATCCTGTGTTTGCAAAGATCCAAGGAGCTAAGAGACCTGGCTTAAGATGCAGATCTTTTGTATTTCTGCTCGGTGCAGATTAATTAAGAGAGGGAGATGTGGCTTGTTCTGAATATCAAAGTTTAAAATACACCAAACAGAGAGGTTGAAGATAGCATGTGCCTGCTTTGCATGTCTTAGTGTGATGGAGCAAGAAGCACCAAAGCAGCTTGGTAGTGCTTCAGAACTAGTAACATTTGCTTGATATTTCTATCTTCAGACTGTGGGCTTTGTCTCCAAGATTGTGAAGTCATACAAAAGTTAAAGACAGCATCATTTCTTGGAAAAATAAAATAAAAAATTATTAACAAAAATTGAGTAATAGGTTATTTTTTTCTCAAATGATGTGGATAAATCCTTCCTTTTAGATGAGTCCTAAATACCTTCACTTTGGCACCTAGCAATTTCGTGTGCCTACAAGAATGGAAAAGGCTTGAAAAAGAGAATAATTAGGAGGCATATTTATTTCTGTACCTCGCTGTGCTCCATGCAGCTATGCTAATATACCAACTTTTTGTAGTCCTGTGTGTTCTTAGGACACATCTAGTCCATCCAGAGGCACTACCACTAGACAGGCTGCAAGGATTGGCATTGGATTGTTCCATGGGATTGGGCTTCCTGAGGCCTGTGAAGTCAGCACATGTACCTCATTTTCAGATTTAAAATTATTTCAAAATTTAAACTGAGTTGACTTTAAGAGGACTGTGTGGGATTTCCTAGAAATAAGAAGGATTTCTCTATTTTATGTTATTTATTCTTTATTTTACAGATCATGCTAAAATGAGATTGAGGGGTGGGTGAGCCAGCATTGCAAACTTTGTGGATATTTTTCTTTATCAGATAATTAAGATATTGTTAAATAAATTAAAAAGTAATTAAAAACTTTATTCTCTATAGGAACATGGAAATTTTGAATGCAGAGCTTCTTAAGGGTGAGAAGGAAGTGTGTGATTAAGGAAAACATGTACACTAACTTGAATCTGGCACTGATTGCAACAGGATTATTCAAGTACTTTAAACTTAATTCAGACTTTTCTCAGATGTTTAGAACCAAATCATCGTTGAATTTCATCTTTCCATTCCCTGCTTGAACGTCAGTGCACACAGAATGTATTAGATGACATTGGTGCAGTGTGACCATCCTTCTCTGATGCTGCACTTATGTTTTATTCAGTGCAGGATTTTTTTGAACTTCTGTAAATGTGCCTTGTCATCTCTCATCAGCTTGTCTTCTAAGTATTGGAGAAGAGGGGAAGAAAAAAATTGGTCCCTGTATGTGCAAAAGGAGGAACAGTTTTCACTGTGCCAGCGTGTGCCAGCCAAGAGGCATTTTCTATTGACATTTTATTGTCTCTTCTTTCTGGAGAAGTGTGTTTCAAAGGCTCCCAGTACTGCAAAGCTCTCTGCTGCCTCATTATTCAGAGCTGCTGATGTGAAGAGGAAAGTTCCTTAATGCAGCTTTCACTAACTCCAGGGAATTCTCTTTAGTTTTCCCTTCCTGCTCTTTTCCCTTTATCTGAAGAGTAAATGTTTGTGTTTCTTGGAGGACTTAGGGCAGAAAAATCTGCAGGCTGTGCTGCCTGTCTTCCACAGAAACCAAGGAGATTTTAGGGGTATATTTTCCTTGCAGTTCGTGAGAAAATGTAATTTGGAAGGATATCATTTTGATCTTCTAGTTTGGCTTCTTCCACATCTAATTATCAGTTTCCCTCCTGAATCCACAGCTTTGTCTTTTTGCTCTTGAGTGAGAGGAGTAACTGCATTGCAGAAAAAAATCCAACAGCAAACCAAAACCCACCAAGAACCAAAACAACAACAACAAAATATGTTTTAAAATTAACATATGCACTTGATAATGATGAAATTGTAATACTTTAACATAGACTTTGATGAAATCAATGTATCTTACAGCATATATGATCTTGCTGTTGTGCTCTTTGGCTTGTGAAATGGAAGTTGCTTCTGTCGTAGAGTGACCTAAACAATCTCAAGGAATTAAACACAACTCTCCAAAAGACCAGGAAGGTGTTTGTTTGGCACTGCATCATTCACTCTCATTCATTACCAGCCCCTTAAATGGTCTTGTTTCTGGTAATGGGAATAATAAAATACATGTTTACATCTGGGCTATATCAGTGATCATTAATTAAGGTGTATAAAACAAGGATTGAACAAATACAGTACTGCATTAAAAACATTTTAAGCAGCATGAGGGAGGGATAAACATTGCTGTGGTACTGGTGAAAGATTTTGTGAAAATGTTTGCAGTAGAATGAGTTCTGCTTACTTGTAACTGAGTTTCAAATAAGGGAAGAGCTGAAGGGGGTAGAAAAAGAAATGTTTAATACATTTATAAGTGCAAATAAAACCACGACTTCTGTCTTTCTTGATACCTTCTAAAGGTGCAAACTGCACCTTTAAAATCTGTTACAAAATATTATGGCAATGGCTGTCAGCTGCCAAAAAATGGGATGCTCTGGGTGCATTTCCCATTTCCTAGTGAACTATGTCCTGCTTGACCAAAGCCTGCTTTGATCAGCACCTCTGTTAGCAGACTGTGTTGCTAGCTATCCACAGCACGCCGATGGGCAAATCCCATGAGAAAGCTGAATTTTCCAAAGCAAGAGAGGAGACCCTTATAGGTGGTTTTTCATTTCTTTCATCTGTTGGTCTTGGTGTTGAGGAAACTGTTTTCTGGAAGACTTTAGTTTTCACTTCATCAGTGTTGCAGATTGCCAGGATATCTCCCAGGAGTTATTTGGCTCTGTGTGTTTAGAGATCTCAGAACTACTTGACGTGTGAAGCTGCTGTGGGTTATTCTGGGCGTAGCACGGTGAAGAGATCTCTTAGACTGGGACTCTCAGTTCACTGTGAGGTGCCTCCTGCTACAAGCTGAATGGATAGTCCTCCACAAACACACTGACTCAGATACTAATCACAGAGTCCTACAAAGTCTCCCCTTTGCTGCTCTCTTGTTTTTTCTTACAAAGGTACATTTTGCAATTGCAGCATCCAAGACATGTTCACCTTGTCCATGCTCAGTGGGTTTCCTTTAGTTTTCCACTTTGATCAAACAGTGCTTTACTCTGTCTTTACTCTGGAAGTCCTAGCAGCTACCTTGGAGCTTCGTATCAATATCTGGCTTGCTTTGGTGTGGCTGATAAGTGGTTTCCTCTGTCTCATAAGGAAGGTATGAACAAATTCAGATGTTATGGAGGGATAGAGGAAAAGGAATATTTGCCCTGTTACAGCTTATAAAAGTTCAGAGTGTGAGGTATTCTGTGGCCACTGCCATCATGGTCTTGATGATCCAGAAATGGATGAGACTCAAGGAAAAAAGCAGTTGGCAGATTTTTCTGTCTACGACATAAAACCAGTTTTCTATGCATGTACTGCACAAGTACACACGTATTCCTAAAGAAAAGTCTCCAGTGAAAGCCTTTATGCTCTGGGAAATCCAGACAGACTGAATGGGAAGACTCTGTGGTCTTCGGAAACTGGGAATGGTAAATACATGTTTGTATGTTTGAATCCCCACAGCTATCTTGCTTTCTTTCAGCTTGTGTTATTCAGCCAATTATTAATTATTTTGTGTTTGTTTTGAAGCATAATACAAACAAAAAAATGCATTTATAGTGATAAATCTGCCCAGGATTGTATTTTCTGTTTACATCTTCCACTGGACGTAGTTGTGGAAGAAAACTTGTAAAAATAGAAAGGTAGCATGGCTTAGATAATTGTTTGTTTTTTTAAAAGCATGGTCGTTAGGGGGTCATCACTTTGACTGTGTTCCTGTACATTGTCCTCAGTTTCTCTTGCTGTTTTCTGCAGGTTTTTTTTTTTAAGGTTTTCTTACGAAAACATAGAAATTCAGTTTCATTTGATTTCATTAAGACTTTGGAGCCTTGTGCTTAGGTATTTACCTGACCAGGAGCACTGGATGGAGTGACAGTAGAAAAAAGGAAGGCAGTCGCAGGAAGGCGGTCTCTCCATCATTGCATGGCATAAATTTACTTACTAGATAATGATCAGTGATACTGATTTACTTGGATCAATATTGCTGTTGACTCTAAATCTTGAGAGAAGACCATTCTTCATGTCATGACAGTGCCTTTGTGAAGAACGTGGTTGCTGTAATCACAAAAGTATTTGCACTGCTGCTGTCAACAGTCACCACTTCATTTCCATTTGTTACAGAAACTTAGGCAGTTTTTAGTTACCCAGTCCTTTTTGGGGCCACTATTGGGATAGTCTTCCATGAGTGCTGGAATGTGGGAATTGCTGGGGAGGTAGCAATCCTGCAGCTGCTGTCCTTCAGAGCAGCTGTGCTAGTCGGACTGTTCCAAAAGTGGGGCTTGGAAAAAAACACCAAAACATGTCAGCCACTGGTTACCCTCAAACTGTATGCGAGTATTCTTAAACTGGCTCAGACAGAGAATCATTTAGGCTGAAAAAGACCTTAATGATCACTGGGGAGAGAGACCTGGAGGGTGTTGGTGGCTGCAGAGCTCAACGTGTCTCTGCAGTGTGCGAGTGGGCAGTGACCCCACCCCTGTGCTGGGCCGAGCCCCCAGCATGGGCAGCAGGGGAGGGAAGGGGGGAATCTGCCCCTCTGCTCCCCCCCACCCCGCTGAGCTGCATCCAGCCCTGGGATCCCAGCACAGGAAGGACAGGGAGCTGCTGGAGCCGGTCCAGGGGAGCGACACCAAGGGGAGCAGAGGGATGGAGCAGCTCTGCTGTGAGGAAAGGCTGAGAGAATTGGGATTGTTCAGCCTGGAGAAGGGAAGGCTGTGGAGTGACCTTAAAGCCGCTTTCCAGTGAAGGGGGCCTACAAGAAGCCTGGAGAGGAACTTCTCACATGGGCAGATAGTGACAGGACAAGGGGAAACGGCCTTAGGCTAACAGAGGGTAGGTTTAGGTGGGATATTAGAAAGCTAGGGTGCTGTGAGGGTGCTGAGGCCCTGGCACAGGTTGTCCAGAGAAGCTGTGGCTGCCCCATCCCTGGAAGTGTTCAAGGTCAGGCTGGATGGGACTCTGGTCTAGTGGAAGGTGTCCCTGCCCATGGCAGGGGGTTGGAACAAGATGATCCTTAAGGTCCCAACCCAAGCCATTCTATGATTCTGACTCTTCTAGCTTCTAAGTCTGTCAAGTCCACCACTTAACCATGTCCCTAAGTCCCACATCTACACATCTTTAAATAACTCCAGAGTTGGTGACTCCACCACTTCCCTGGGAAGCCTGTTCCAATGCTTGATAACCATTTCAGGGGCGGAAAAAAAATCACAAATGTCATAAAAACTGGTGCCACTATTTTTGACAGGGGACAAGGATGAGCAGTGGAAAGGACAGAAATCTTTATTAACACATTAGTTGCTGGATGCTAATAAGAAGTTATCAACTGAGATGTCTAAAATAAAATAAATGTGCCACACAAGCCTGTTATCATAGAGTTAACTCTTGACTTCACTGAGACCTCCCTTCTGCAGTGCTTGGGTGCAGAGTGATTGGTGTGCTGTGGGTATGGCAGGGGTTTTGATGTAGGGTTTTGGGAGAGGACTGCTGGTTGTAGAGATCACTGGAGAAAGAGCAAGGCAAAAATGTCTGTGAAGAGTGAATTAGGGTAATAAGAAGGGGAAGGATTGCCTGCAGAAGAGCTTTTAAGACCAAGAAGAGTCTTAAAAGGATGATCAGATGTCTGTATTTAATTATGCTGAGGCAAAGCAAAAACTCCCTTCTAGTCCTGATCTATGCTTTGATCCTGTAACCTACTCGATGGCTTTGCAACAACTAGCTCTAAAAAAAAAGGGAGAGCTCTCCGAAAAAAAGAGTGGGTACAGATGCTGGACTGTGTGATTGTGAAAGGAGCCTGCAGAAGCTGCACCTTTGAAGTCTCTGGTAGCTGCTGTTCTTACCAAGTGGATAATTTAATAGGGTTGAGGCAGAATACATTGATATTAAAGCTACTGAGAAATATTTGTTCTTTAAAATCCCACGTGACACATGTAGGTATGTCCTCAGCACCATTGCCTCGTCTCAACTCTAAAATATTTATAGGCTTGTTTTCCTTAATTTTGGGGAGAACAGAGTGAGACTGAGTGAGACTAAGAGGTTTCATTAAAAAATCAAGAGGCTCTTCGTGGGCTGTGTTGCATCAGTGGCCCTTCTGCTTCCTTCTTTCTTCTCTAGTCTTTCATGGTGGTCAAACAGTTTGTGCTGCTCAGGAGAGTGTAGGGAATGCTTAAGCAGTGTGGAAATTCCAGCTTTTGCCCACATCTGTCCTGGGGGCAGGTCTTTGGCCCAGCAGCCACAATTCCCAGAGGTTTCCCTGTCTGTCTGCCTGTCACGTAGAGTTCAGCAGTTTGCAGGATCCAGCTGTGCGCGCTGCTCGTTGTCTCCAGCTCTTAATTATGCTGTCACACTTCCCTGTCTCTTTAGATTTACCTGCTATAAATTAAAATGGATTCCAAAACCAGTGTGGTTTTTCAAGGCATGAAGGGTTTCCGGGAGCAATGAGTTTCTCCTTGCGTGTTGCTACTTGGGGATGCTGTTACGGATTTGAATTGCTACTGTTGGCAAACAAGAAATGATTTGAAATGTATTAGCTGGAGAAAAGTGGTGTAACCTCCAGGCTTGTAACAGCAACATTTATATTTGGTGTAAATTGCTTGGAGCAAAATCTCTTTCGCAAAGAGGATTATCATCAGGAGTTCAGTCTGGCTGTAAATGTGCCCATCTTTGAATCGCAGGATTTTATTTCTTTATGCTGCATTAGCTTCTGTAGTGCCTGTACAAAGGGTGGATTATGACCTTCCTTTTAATTCTGTAGCTAAACGACGGGAGGTTTATCTTTGTTGTTGCTGTTAGGTGATATTAAACAACTGTGGGAGTTCAACAAACTGTAAGGAACTTTTAATTTTTCCGTAGAACAGCCATTTCATCATCCTCTTTGCTTCATTTTCTGTCATCGGTAAAATGTCCCTGACTTCATAGGCTACGCAAATCTTTCTGTGTCCAAAGACCTTTGGAAATACATTATGTGACTTCAGTGCCTCCTTGCTGGTACTTTCTGCATGTTTGTGTCAGCACTGCTGTTGTCACAAATGGTGTGCAGTGTTGAACTACAGCCATTTTCTGCTCTGATTCACTGTTGCTTATTACTAAAAATGCAGAAAGTATTTTAAATCCAAAGGCTCAAATCTAAGATAATTCACGTTAATCCCAGTTGAAACGTTGGTCATTGCAGTGAAACTTCCCTGGTCGTGGGTTTGGCCCAGAAAATGAAATCAAAGGAGCTGAGTGACCTTCTGCTGGTGTTACTGAGGAGCCAGGAGTTAAGTCAGTATGATGTAAAACAAGTCACAATTTTAGCTGTTTCCAGCATGCATGGTGTGTATTTATTTTCTGATGATTAAACTAGCAACAAATGCTTTCAGGCAAAAAACACATATTAGAAATAATTGCTTTTATGTATTATAATGACTTGCCTGCTTTGGAGAGTCTCTGTAGTACATCCTGGGACAAAATGTAAAAGATAAAATAATTATATGAAGATGTATTGTGCAGGCATCCCCAGTGTTCAGTCCATTTAAAACTCATAAAATAATTAATAGACTGAAGAAATAAATTGATGAGACAGAAATAGTCTGTGACCACTCTATATTGCTTTTTCTGACATCAGCTATACAAGTTTTGTGAAGCAACAGAGGAATTTTTCTTTCTCTGCATGTTCCAGATTAATTATAACTCTTCCAGAATCCTGATTAAAGAAAACTGCCTTATGTATGATTGGATATTTTTACCCCAGGTTAAAAATTTATTTTCAGGAAGTGGCCAAGAATTATTTTGTCTTAAAGGACTCTTGCTGTCTGAAGCTTTGTTTCAAAAACTGTTGCTTGTTGTTATGTGTAATTTTAGTTGAAGCCGGTTCATTACATTTAATATGACGTCTGAAAGACTCACCTGAACAGGCTGACCTTCTTGTGAATGGAAAGTACATTTCTGCATAAAGTTGTGTAAGAAAAATCTCATCAAAACCAGTCTAAGTACAAGGAGATGCCAGAGAGGCCATTTTTGAATCTAAATGTACCTTTACAGGCATGTGGTCCTTTGCTCTTGCATAAAACAATGGGTTTTTTTCATTTTATGCTGTTGAGTTGAGAAGACAAATATCTCAACAGATAAGCTCCTGGAATGGCTGCAGTTCTGGTTGAGTAGGGCAGTGATCCACACCATACTGAAATACTCACCTCTTTCAGTCCACCTTCACTGCTCATCCTCCCTTTTGCTGTCCCTCCGTGACCCCCTGCAGCCATGGAGCGGCCGTGGGCAGTGGCAGTGGCAGCAGTCAGTGAGGTTCAGATCCACATTTCCCTTCCCACCACTCTGGCTCTGATAGCAGCCAAACTCTCTGCATTACACCATTGCAATCTGGATGTGGATTTGGCATCACCGAAATGTGTGAAAGATGAGGACAGTGGAGCAGTTGTTCTGTTAAATATCAGCTCAATCGTACCTGCTCTCGGCACGGGCAACTTCTGTGCTATTCTGCTGAGGATACAATGGTTTTGTTTTGCAGGAGGGAAGTACTAGGTTGGTAGGATTAGGATTCCTACCTTTCCCTTTGCTTGTCCTTTGGCACAAGATCATGGCTTTGTTTGTAACACAGCGCTGTAGCTCGTCCTTTCTGTTTGATCCAGAGGAGACTGTGAGAGGCAGCAGTACCCTCAGAGCAGCTTGTGCACTTGTGTCTGCAGAGATGCTCAGTGGGACTCCTGGCTCAGTGGGATTCCTGGCTCATGGTTTTTTCATGCTCTGACTGGAGATGAGTCAGCGTCAGAGAGATTTGTGCTGCTGCAGAGATGCTGCGCTCAGAAATTCGGGTGGCATCAGTGTTTGCTTTCCTGCTTCAATTAATGCCTAAATCATCTGAGTTGCCTGTAATTACTCACTTGAATTGGGCTTCAGGAAGCCCTTGCATGGGCTTTTCTCCACAATTCAGTGGCTTTCTTATTTTCAGTCAGATTTGGAAGAGCCAGGAACCTCAGCCTATGAAATGGTGTTTATCCTTCTTTACCTCACTAAGGGTCAGCTCCCTGCAGCTTCTGGCCATAGTTCAAATAGTCCTACCAGGCACTTAATCCCTTGTAGTTTAATTGACTGGAAAAGAGTCAGCACTCACTATTGACTATTTATTCCTTAAAATGAAAGGCCAAGTATAACCTTCTGCAGGAAACAATTTGAGTGTATAAAGGCAAAGGCATGCATGTCGTTCTCTCTGATTTGAAGTAGACCTCAAAAGGGTCAGGTCAGCAGGCATTACTTGGGTCACACCCTTTGACCTCAGAAATCCTCTGATTCTTTAAAATCTCCATACATTCTTCAGTAATCTCCTTACAAAGGCCAAGCAAAATCAATAAAAACAGAGAAAAATCAGTAACACTCTTAAAAATATTTAAAAAACAAAGATAGTTTTACAAAATAAAAAAATCAAAACTAAGTTGAAAGGAAAATACCTTAGCAATCCTGGATATAAACTGGAATCTACCTTTGAACTTGGAATGTGGTAAAAGCCTCTTTAAATTTGCTTGAACAGTGGAGATTCAGGGGTTTGTCTGAACATACCAAATTGCAGCATTCTGGCTTTTGTGTCAGGATCTCAAAACATGGATTTGTTTGTGTGCATTAAACAAATCCACAGATTTTCTTTCCTGGTAATTAGCATGGCATCATATGGATACAAGATTTTTGTATTTTCTTGTGAAGCTCACTTAGGAAATAGAAAAATCAATGTACTGCAAAGAGACACAAATCTGATCCCATAACAGGCAAACACCATCTCATTCTTTGTGGCTTTTTATTGTGGATGTGGTCCTGAGCAAGTGGATCCAACTCTGAAATTAGCCCTACTAACTCTAGGCTGCCTAACTTGGACTGCTTTATTATGGAAAATAGGAAGGATGTGATTTTTCTTCCCTTTTAACCCTAGGAGGTTAAGCCAGTAGTCGAGAGTAACAGCAGATTGTCTTGGAAGTTTGTTTTTTTCAGTGGCTGTGTTTGGTACTTCCGTTTTCATTATACCAGAATGGCTTGGAAGATGAAATTTTTGGGTTTTTTTGGAATCAAACATTCAAAATAGTCTCAGACTAGATGGAGAAGAACTGTCAGTTATGTGCACCTAGTCCTTGTCAGAAACACTTAATGAAACGTGGCTGCACGGTTAATTATAGGGACACTTCAAAGTAGTGTGATTTATTTATTTTACTATTCTAGCAGGCATTGAACATCTGGCCAAAACAAATGCAGCCCTTTTTAGATAACTGAAGCAGGGAACCTAAATTAAACAACATAATAAATTGATGTCCACACGTGGAAGCGTTTCAGAGTTACTTGTGCAGCAGTCTACAACTATAAAGCAAAGCAGTAGTGCTTGGTGATGCAGGTTGGAAATGCTCTCCACTCCTGACATGTGGGAAGGAGAGTAACTCCTCTGGTAATCTCCAAGTTTGTGGTGTAAAGTACTCTGTAAATGTACCATTGTTTGTGCAGGTACGATCTTCTGAATACAAATTCAAAGCAAGTATCCAGTGGCTGGAAGTGGTCCTTATATTTTATCTTTTTGTTTCCTGTTGTTGAATGGGATTTGTGTGGCCTCTAGTGACTAAGACCTTCTCTCCTTCATTTTTCTGCATTGCAGGGCGTGTGTCATGCCAAATTTCTGAGGTCTTTTGTCTCCATCTGGCTAAACTACTACCTTCTTCTGGCCCTACACACTTTTCACACACTTAACGGTTCTGCAAGTTGCTGTCTTGCAATATGAGTCAGTTTTTCCGAACCGGAATGAGATGTGACATTTTGTTATAAATAAGTTAGTTATCCAATAGTTTAACCTGTTGGTTTAACTTCCCAAGTGGCCAGCTCTTTAATAAGAGCAGGTTTTTAATAGGCCTAGATGAGCCTTCTGCATTCATCTAAGTTATAATCTGGATGACATCTGAAAGTAGGCTAATAACCAAATTCACTGAGCCAGAATACCCACAGCTATTAGTTTGTAAAATAGTGTCCCTGAGAAGTTACTCTGCTTGACCCACTTTCTAAACTGGATTCTACACCTGATGATTTGTTGTGGATAAAGAAATCTGGGGATTTTCATTTGTTTGATGCTAAGTACTCTGGTCCCAGGCAGCCCTGGGAAAGAAGAGTAATATTTTGTTAGGCCTGAATCCCTGTTTTGTGTCTCTGAAGCTTCTACTGGAGGAAGAGAAGTTTTTCTGGCATACTTGAAGATCATTGTTCTGGTTCTTGAATATGTGACTGACAGCATTATACTATTCTTATTTCTTTTTGTTTCAAATTCAGTAGGCTTTTTTCAAAACATTTACTGGTATTTTTCATGAGCCTTTCCCTTGCAGTGTGTGTTTTGTGCTTGCCATGGTCTGCCCCACTTCAGAGATAGTTGTTTTGCGTCCGTGAGGTTAGTAGGGGAAGAGGGGCTTTTCTAAGAGGATTCAGTCCAAGCCTTGTTTGCATTTAATCAACTTAAAGAGTTTGAATCAGGATGGCTGGGGACGCTCAGGCCTGAAACCATTGCATCTAATTAAAATACTTAACTGGGACACGTCATGTGGGAGCCTGGTCATGTCAGTGGGTCTCCAAAGGGGAGTTCAGACAACTTAAACTCTCCAGAGGGAGCCTGTCCCATCTACACTCCTTAGAGCGAACTGGGATGAATTCTGGCCATAACAGCTCATAAAGGGTGGTGACCTGCCCGTGGTATTGCAGCTCTGCAGAGCAAGGTGATTGTGCTGTATCTTTCATGAAGAAGAGCTTTCTTCATGGTGTTATTCCAAGCCAAGGCAACAGGAAAAGACTGAGCACGTCGATGAGTGATGGCTGACAAGGAATGCCGTAGGCACAGTGGAATTGAAGTGGAAAACACAGCAGTGTTTGTGAGGAAATCTCTTTCTCCTTTGTCTTGTAGGGATAGCTGCATATCTTCGTGTTTGCCACTTACAGTAGCAGATAAACATTGTTCAGCACTGCAGTGAGCATCTCCTGCTGGGAGCCTTGGACAGCATGAGCTGTGTTTGACCTCTGTGTGCAGCTGTGGTGTCATATGGAGGATAAGGCTGAGCTTGACTTTTTTAAGCTTCTCAGATTTTTGTGGTTTATTTTTGCAATAAAGACTTTCTTAAAAAATCATTTTTTAAATCACCATTGACTGAACTAATTTGAGTTGACGTAGGTGACTAAAAAGTTATCCCAAAAGCCTTTAAAGCTTTATTTCTGCATCTTCTCAGGTACCTGCTGCAGGAAGGGACAGAGCAAGAAAGCACCATGTCTTCAGTCTCAGCTTATTACAATGGAAAGACCGTACTTATCACAGGAGCTACCGGTTTCATGGGCAAAGTACTGGTGGAAAAACTTCTGCGCTCCAGCCCTGAAGTGAAAGCAGTTTATATTCTTGTCAGGCCAAAGGCTGGACAGTCAATGCAAGAGAGAGTGGCCAACATGTTGAAATGTAAGGTAAGTTCATTTGGTTTATTCTGGAATCTAATGTGAAAGCCATTTAGCTGGGTGAAGCAAAGGGCTTCTGTTTTACTGAATTCATGAAGAACAAAAGGCTGGCTTCTGCTGTAACAGCTGTGTATTTTTGCAGTGTCAAAGACAGCCAAAAGAACTGTACATGAACGAACCTGTGTCTGTCTGATTTTGATAGGTGTCACAGCATTTTATGCTGTAACGATGCAGTCCTTTTACTTCCCTTTTTGCATGACCTCCACCCATGTGGCTTGATCCTGCTTAGTTTGCCATCCCAGTGAGGAAATCCACATCTCTAGTAGCAAGAAGGATGTCAAAGCCCTTTGCTGTATTTAATGTAAAAATTTTTAAAGAGACACTGACTTGGCCTGAGGCCCTCAAGATTCTCTTGAGGATCTTAAGCCAGTGGTGAGGTTGTGAACTTGCTCAGACTCCTCCAGCTATGATAAATGCCAGAGTTCAAGCTCATGCTTAATGCTAGTGTGAATTTATACATAGCTGATGTGAAATGAGAGGAAGGGACAGATCTGGCCCTAGCAGGCAAGGAATTACTTGGAATTAATCTGAGAAATGTCAACATATCTTTATAGAGTATTGGTCTAAAAGTTTGAACAAGACTTGACTGGAAGAATCCTCCTTCTCCTACAGAAGTTAGAGGTAAAGTAGGTGACTTTGAGAAAAGTAGGTCTGGCAGAAAACGTGCTTTTTTCTTCCTTTTAATGTTGTGAGGCATTAAGCTAGAAAAATCTTACGTATGTCGAAGAACAGTTTGTTTGGTTTTGGTGTGTTTTTAACAGAGAGTAGATTGTTTTCATATTCAGGAAAATTTGTGGGTGATACAAAAGAAAACAATCCCATTGGTTGCCTTTTGCAAGTCTGTTAGAATGATTTAGGTTGGAAAAGACCCTCAAGGTCTTTGAGTCCAGCCCTTAACCTCACACTGGCAAGTCCACCCTCAGCTTTCATCACTGTGGATAATGGTTTTCATCATCAACCAACAAAATCCCAAATGTGGTGTGTTTTGCATGTGTTTTTGCCTTTTGTGTTTTAAAACACTGAGGAAATGATAACCCTAGGTATTTATCAAGACTTCTGTAAGCTCTGTTTGCATTTTATGCGTAAGTACTACTGGCTTATCTCTTCAGTTGGCCAGCACAGCTTGGAGGTGTTGTTAGCTCTAGGTGGGGTTCCCTAGTAGCTGTTTTATTGTTGCAGCTGTATTAGATGCACCCATTTTTCTTCCTAGCATGTGTCAGCAGTTTTAGACATGCCAACAGCAAACAGGACCTGATAACCTCTCCTTGAACCTTTGGTAGCCTGCTCCGGCGTGTTTCAAATGAACAGAAGGAGCAGGCAGGGTTCTAAGTCAGGCTGCTGCAGCCTTGGGAGGAAAAATCTCTCACAAGTCATCCAGGTCCTCTCAAGGAAGAAGGTGTGTTTTTGATGCTGATCATTTTTAAATTACTCAAAAATCCTTGCCTAAGGCAGAAACCTTACTCCTTGAAGGTGTTTGCCATGTACAAATGTTGACAGCCTTGGAGATTTTTTTTTTCCCTAGAAATGAAACTGTTAATTCCACTAGCTGTTAATTCAATGACATGCGAGGAGGGCAGGAAACATTACTCTTAACATTTTTACAGATCTTTTCCAGTTGTTCACAATCTAGAGACTGCTCTTTCATTTACAGTTGAGGTTTGCATCCTCCAGTTTGGGAAATTCCTGAGGTATATGACAAATAAAAATGCAGCAAAACTTTGTTCCAAATCTTCAGACAACATTCGCATTTGAAATTTCTGATCATAATCTCTGATGAGATATTTTGGAGTAAGCACAGGAAAATTCAGAATAAAATTCTTTCTGTTATTTATGTGTACTGTTTATGTATACATTTATAATTTCTAAACTCTAGTGCATAATTATTCCTTTCCCCCACAAACTACTGGATTTTATGCAGAACAGTGTTTGTATCTGGGGTTAGGAGAAAATACTTAATTTCTTCTTTCATGTCTTACCCTATGTAATCTTCTCTACTGAGCCACGACACATTCACTTTGCAAGTAACTTTTTCTTCTTTTGCATTTAGCTTTGACCTAGTATTGTCCTTTGGATTTTCTTGTTTGCACGTCCAGAAAGGAACTGTTCCAGGAAGCAAAGGAACAGAGAAAAACAGGTTGCCAACTTCTAAATATTCTAAACAAAGAGATAAAATGAGTATTTGAGATGAAGTAAGATCAAAGTGAAACAGATTGGTTAGAATTAGTTGCATAATGTTTAGGTTTTTCAGGTAAGGTCCTCTGGGGACTCCTGATTTTTGGTAGTACTTAGAAATATTTTGAAAGAACTTGCTTAGAATTTTGGTCCTTCTTCATATATCTCTGTGGAGTTTGTGTGGCTTTTATCATTATATCTGCAGGGTTTAAACACTGAGGTGTCACATTTGTGACCTGTCTGGTTCACTGTGCATACATGTGAGTATGCTGGAAGATGACTCCTGTTAAATAGAAGAGCAGCTGTGAGTTACAAAAGGGTGATAAAGTGTGAATGGGCAAAATAGTTTAGTTTGTGCTTTTCAACAGTTGGTTACTTGGAATTTTTCAACTTCTGAATCCAACATGGAAAGTAAAATAGAGAAAATAGTTTGGGCATAAATCAGAGTTCTTTGACTGAATTCTGTAGCTGAATAGGCATTGAAATGTAATATAAGGCTGCTTTCCTCAGGTCTAGTAAAATTAGTTTTACATGCAGATGCATTAGTGCATTAATATGCAATGTGTAATGAACAGATACTCAATTATCTCAGCATCAAATCCAAACAAGCATGGTGACCTTGCCTATTTATGAAAGGAGATGTTCTATTTTCCAGCAGCAAGTCCCTGAGGGAATCAAGCTATTACCCTGTGCTTAATGAAATGCCTTGTCTGCCTTGCACAGAGCACAGCTGTTACACAAAAACCCCCAAATTTCAGTATTGGCTGCAGCCTGGATGTGTCCCGAGATGAGGATCACGAGGCAAAGCTTGACAGGGCTGTATAATCGTTCGTTGATGGGAGGTGTGTGTTTATCAGAGGGA
The DNA here is from genome assembly GCA_013398055.1 of Ifrita kowaldi. Classification (NCBI taxonomy): domain Eukaryota; kingdom Metazoa; phylum Chordata; class Aves; order Passeriformes; family Cinclosomatidae; genus Ifrita; species Ifrita kowaldi. Next base: position 680,166 of record VZRS01009000.1, on the reverse strand, counting down.
GGGAATTGTTTCAAGGAGCATTTTTTTCTGTCTGATCCCTCTGTGCACAGAACTAGGCAGGAGTGCTTGGAGGGGTTGTCTTGGATGCCCAGGAGGGCAGTTACTGGGCTGATGCTGAGTCACTGATTGTAGCTTTCCCAGTGTCCGTGGGAGAGCAGAGCGTTTTCCATGCCCTGCATGCAGTGAACCAAGGCTGCTTGCTGCTGCCAGGCTGTTTCTCAGATATATTTGTTCAGTGTTCCCAATTAGAAAGATCAGGCAAAGTGGGGAGTGGAAAAGGCTCTTACCAATGTCTCTGATAATTCAGAGAGAAAATGGAGAGGCTGCTGAAAATGGGGAATTAGGTGTGACTGTAAAATGCTGCTGCTTTTTCCTGTCGTCCAGCCACAGTTAACCCTTATAGTTACAGTGGGTGCTACAGACAGACCTCCTCTTCTCTACAAAGCTTTGTCTGGAGCTGCACATAGTGATGGGCCTGGCCACTGTAAAAAGCAGATGCTCAGTGCTGTCAGACAGCTTTGCCTCTTCAGTATTTCCTTGTGAGGTGTGCTGTGTTTATCAGCAAACATCCAGCAAGGTCCTGTATATTTCAGCAAATCATTCCAGATTGATCTTTCCCCACCTCCTATGACTGTCCCTGTCTTTGCCCCCTCACTCATCACCATAAGCAATAAAAGTTCTTGCCAAACCAGTGCACTGTGACTCCATCTGGAGCAGCATCCCTGGAATCTGCTGTGACCACTGTAGAGGGACGTGTACCTGGATCAGGGTTAATGAGGCTTTTAGGTTGATGGAACATGGTGGTGTTAGGTCGTAGGCTGGACTTGATGGTCTCAGAGATCTTTTCCAACCTGACTGATTCTCTGATTCTGTAAGTGCCCTGTCCCTGGCAGTGTTCAAGGCCAAGATTGAAATAATTTTTTTTCTATCTCTGTGTGTTTGAAGAACAAATGAATTATAGAATCATAGAGTCATAGAATCAGTTTTCCTGGAAAAAAACTCTTAAAATCATGGAGTCCAGCTGTTAACCCAGCACTGCCACGTCCACCACTAAACCAAGTTCTTAAGCATCACATCTTCACATCTTTTAAATACCTCCAGGAATGGTGATTCAGCCACTCTGTTGGGCAACCTATTCCAATGCCCAAAATTTTTCCTAGCATCCAATCTAATCCTTCCCTGACTCTACTTGAGACCATTTCCTTTTCATTCTATCCCTTGCTACCCGGGAGAGGAGACTGACCCTTACTTTGTTAAAACCTCCTTTCAGGTAGTTGTAGAGAGCAATGAGGTACCCCCTGAGCCTTCTTTTCTCCAGGCTAAACAACTCCAGCTCCCCAAGCCACTCCTCCTATGGCTTGTGCTCTAGACCCCTCCTGAAGGCATTTCCGACTGCGAGAAGCTGTGTCTCTTACTACATGGCGTCTCCTTGTACTCCTGCATGACTCTCTTCCTGAAACATCAGTCTCTGATCACTTAGAGATGCAGTTCTGTGGTGTTATCAGCGTGGTTCCTGTGGATCTTGCCCCTTTAAAGCAGAACTTGCAGTACTGGAAGCTCTAGGAAGGATTATGACCTAATGGTGTGATACGTTGTCTTTCATTAAGAAAAGCAATGCTACTGAAACCCAGACAAGCCTTGGGGATGCCATTTGTCTGCAGGTCACAAGCTCTGCCAGATGGTACAGAATTCAAACCTCAGTTTTATCACTGTCAAGAAGAGGTCACGGTGTAATACTACATCTTTACAAACTGTCTTCAGTCCTTCTGCTCCTGCGGGTATTCACAGTGGTGAAGTCAACTCTTTTAAAATAAAATAGACTGCAGTTTTCAATTTCCTCCAGTTGTACAAAGGTACGCAGTAAATCACAATGAAATTAAGAATGTTTAAATGACATAAGATTCTAAATGAAAAACAAGAACACAGTGCGACATGAAACTGTAGAAACAAGGTGAATTACTCTGAAATTAGTAAATCTTTGAAAGCAAAAATGCTTCTCAGTCAATTTCAAGTGTGTTCATCATTCTGTGAATAAAAATGTTTTGGTGTCAAAACCTGACACATCAGTTTCCTCATCTTCCACTGAAAAGAGAAACCCAGCATCAATCAGGGTGGTCCAATATCAACCAGGGGACACCGGCCTGGCAGCAGCTGCCACCTCAGTAGAGTCTTGATCCTTGAAGGTGGGTGTACAGAGAATTTGCCTTGTCTGAAGGGTAGAGCAAGATCTTTTTGTGCAGCTCAGCTTTCTCTGTGCCTGTTTGCTCAGCTGCAACAGCAAGGGGGTTAATGGTTTTTGTCTTCATGTCACTCTACACACATACCCACCACCTGCAGAACAATCTGTAGAAGCTGTCCCTCACTTTTATCTTTACTTCTTTGTTTCATGCAATTGTTCTGTGGCCTGGTCTGGAATCGCAAGAAATCATCAGATTTCAGAAGGGTTTTTATGTTTGGTTGGGTTTTTTCCCCCTAAAATCTTTTTGTGATGTCAAGTAGATCATGATGTAAACAGCAACACCTCCAGGGAAGAAAACAGAGCCTCAATAGAAGCATTCCAGAAAAATCTCTATAGCCAATTGTATGCTAATGCAAGTGTCGCTCATGTAGTAAAGTTTAAAAAAAAAAGCTGAAAACAAAGGAGAATTTTGTCAGTTTCACATGAGATACCTAACCAGAGACACGCACATGTTTAAATATTAATATTCAGTTATTCTGCTAAATCTGTAAAGATATCATGGCTAATAGTATGCTGCTCTCTGAGAACTCTGATGGTCGGAGACCTCGTTTTGCCCAAGGAATGTTACGGACAAGCTTTTTATGCAGCCAGCACAAAACTGTGCTCTGCAGCCCAATTAACACATACACATTTGTATGGACACAAATGCACACATGCATAATGGGACTCTCTTTGAAGCTAGCCATTTTTGTTCTGTTTAGTGGTGGGTATCCCAAGGGATCTGTGTGTTAGTGAAGATTCTGCAGTGAAGATTCTACCAGCTGATAAATGACAAAATAAAAGTTCAGCCCTTGAAGCAAATGAGCAGGCAGTACCTTGAGAATGATGCAATTAAAAAAACCATCAACAATAAGATTTTTCTTGCCAGTAACAGCATGGAGGTTGCAGTTAGGCTGCCATTTGCTGCTGTCTGTAAGATGAAACGCGTTTTTAGTGCTCCATAAGCAGTGATATTTTGGTACACTTACAGCCTGTAACTTCACAGTATTTTTTCTCTAATGTGCAAGGGTGTCATACAGAAGAAGGGGGGAATCTCATAAGGGAGTTAGCAAACTAAGATTGCAGTTGAGTCACAGCTTTAAAGGACCTTCATAACGTTCCTTGAATTTGCATTTATGCCTGCATATTTTCTGGTTTGCAGCCAAGGCCCAATTCCTGGAATCAGTAGAATTTCTCTTGGTACCTTCATTTAGCTTTGGTTGAGTATCTCTTGAAGGGTAGATTTCAGAGAGGTGATGGGCCCAAATAAGTAGCCCAAACAAGTTGTCCATTTAATTCTGTGGCATTCTGGTGGATTTTCTTTTTGTTCTGGATAATTACATGCCTGAGTTTGATTTCCCTGCCAGTATTTCAACTTCAGATGATAGCGATTTAAACACAGGGAAAAGTGTTTGGTACAGAGATGGAAATGCAGTTAATCACTCTTCTAAATCTGGGAAACCAATACTGTCTGATTCCAGCCTTGGAGCATAAGCAAGCTAGACACTTTCTAGGTTTGGAAGCTAACAAACCCAAGAAGTAATTGTTTTATTGGTACTGCTGACTCCCATCCACCTCTTTTCCCACGGGATTGCCTCTGAGCTCAACCTTGTGTGTTAAGTTGGAGATGGAAATAGTATCCTAATGTTAGATTTTTTTTCAAGTGACTAAAGGGAAGCTTTAGATTCTCTAATCCACAAAATTTACTTTTCTGCCAGTCAGAGATCTCTCCATCCAGAAAGCTGTGCATTTCCAGGTCTCCTTGCCAGGAGAAAGCTTTTGGCATCACCCCCTCTGCTGTCTACGTATCCTAAAGGAAAAAGTCAAGGAAGTGGGAGAGTGTGCATTAGAGGGATGGAGGAGTTCAGCATGGCATTTTCAAAGAGGATGGGAAAAGAACAAAGAGCATTGAAGAGAAAAGCTCTCCTATGCAGGCTTGAGAGTTTTACACCAGTAACAGAAATCAGAGCCATTTCCCAGCAGCTTTTGCTGGCAGCAAGGCCATGGAGCAACATCATTAGAGAAGTCCTGTTGGGCATCCTTTGTGAGCCGCCGATTTCTCCTGGATCCCGGTTTTGCTCAGGCACACGGGAGAGCTGAGCTTTTAGGCAGCTGCACAGCATGCCTTGTGTTCACAGTTTTGCCAAGTGACCCGTTCACCAACAAGGCCTTCAGCAAACATGTTTTTAAACAATGTTTGTCATTTTGCTGGAGCCCGGGACTTGGCTCTTGATGTGTGCGAGTTGGCACAATTCCTTTTTGGGCTGTTGCACTTCAGAACCGCTCTGGACACCGACGGAGCTGCTCCTGTACCACAGCTCAGCTGCGGGCGTGGGTTCTCTGCTTGGAATTGGGGCTGAATGAGGACAACTAACCTCAAACAACCTCTGAGGGCCTGCAAATCTTAGTTAAGAAAACACAGGCTCATCTTTTTCTGGAATGGGTTGGCAGTGGAGCCATCAGTCAGCATCTGAAAAGCAAAATTGGCTATTTGGTCATTCAACACAATGTAAAGTTGACTCACGTTTTATCCTTTGTGCCTGATTTTATTCCGTTCCATCCTCAGCTGTTTCTTCCATTTTTTTTTACTTAAAGGAAGCTTTTCTGTTTTCCTAAATAGAACTCTGGCCTTCCAAGACCCTGCAAAGAAATAAAGTTTGTTGTGAACAAAACACAGCAGTTTAAGAAGAAATCCTAAATATAGTGGGGCAGAATCTTTAAACTTCTGTTTTGACTTCCCAGTCAAAACCTGATCCCTGACTAGCACATGGATAAACAAATGTGTGGAAATACTGGGGAGAAGGGAGGGGAATACTCTGAGCCTTTGGGCCTCTGAGAGAGCTCCCGCTTGTGACACAGTGGTGCATCCTGATATTCACAATCCAGAGCTTTTGATCTTCTGGGTTCTTACAATTGATCCTAAAGTCCATCCTCCAGAGGATCACACAGCTTAAAAGTTGTCTGAAGGTCACCTTTGACTGCAGTTTACCCTGGCAAATCCAACCTGCTGTTTTTATTACATTTACCAGACCCATAAGAACTGCCAAATGTATTAGGGAGATTGCTGTAAAAAACTGTGAAGTTCTGACTCGCGTCATTGCGTACGCAAATCAAAATGTCTGAATTGTGCCAAGGAACCCAAGCCTGAAAATTTGGTAGTTTTCTGGGGGCATGTATTAGGCCTTTTGTTTTCTTTTAAGGGATCTGGGAGTGTGAGTATTATTAGTGTTGTAAGTTAATTTTGCTTCTTGAAGCGAAACAACTCTTCCATTCATAGTTAAATGTGAATGATGGTGTGACTGTGAACAGCACAAACTGACTGCAGCCAGACTCCCAGAATGAGCTGGTCTGACTCTGCAGAGAGAAATCCTATTAATTCTGGGAACAGGGATGATTCACTGCCACACTCTGGTCTGTGGAGGTGGTTGTCCAGAGCCTGCTGTTCTGGCCTGATTTGTGTTTCATCTGGAGTTGGCAAAGGGAAAGGGTTGCTAGTCTAGCTAAATATTTTTAAAATCAAGGCATGCTTTATTCATTCTGTTGAAAATTAGCATTAGACTGATTTTTGACCCTATGTATGTTCAGTTACCATAAGCTTTCACTTGTTTTCATTGGAGAATGTTGATGTGTCTTCAGTGGTGCATCAGTCTTGTGCTGCAGTTTGGGTCTGTTTTATCCAAAATTCAAGGTGGTTGTGCGAAAGTGGCTGCCCCTGAAGACTGGAAAATTGCCTTGTGTTGATACAATCTGAATCGGGTGAGTTTTGCCAAGTGTGTGGCTTATTATTTATGGGCATGATTTAGATGAGAGAGTAAATTTGGAGTGATGTCCTTCTCATACATGAAGCTTTGGTATAGTCAGTGTGATTGCATCGAGATTTAAAAGCAGGGACTGAGCATGGGATGTCTGGATGGGACTTCTGGGCACTGCTGCAGTAGAAATAACAAATATGAATAACAAAAACAAGCACTGGCTCGTGGCTTGTTTAAAAACCAAACAAACCTTTGATACTAACTAACTGTGTGTGTACTTTTGATCTCCATTATTGTGTGTCATCTTTCTTGTCTACTCTGCTGGCTGTCTCCTTGTGTTGCCATCTCATTTTAAAAGTGGGATTTCATTTCATTTCATTTTAGTTTAGGGACAAAGGTCTCTTATTTTGGTTTTGTATCTGCAAATCACAAAAATGTGTTATAAAGCCTTCAGTCTACTGCTGAGCTCAGCAAAATAGAAGTCTGGATCTGGCTCCAAGCTGGGGGTTATTGCTATTACAGTTGTATATAATACTACAGGTACTTCATCTGTATAATAAAATGTTTACAGTGAACAGAAAAAAATGCCTCCCAAATGTTTTTTGGCAAAGAAAATGTGGGTAAGGACAAGCAAAACGGACTTTTTTCTTTAATGACCTTGATTGTTTTGGTAGAGCTCCAACCCCAGGGCCCTAAAAAGAGGGGAGAAAAACCCCCAAACCCCAAAATATTTTGGAATGACCTCTTCCAAAGTAACAGCTTACTTTTTAAACTATTTCAGTTTTTTATTTTTATAATTGCATAGCTAGAGCTCTAAATTACAGCAAAAATTTCTAATCAGTTGACAGTTTTTTCCACAACATTGAAAATTTCCCTGTCGGATGAAGCTAGTATAAGTTATTTAGGTTCTCTTTTTGTTAGTGAATGTATCTTGAAAAATTAGGATGTCCAGAGGGCTCTGTACTTGTCTGGAGTTTATATCAATGTTTTATTTATTAAAGCTCTATCAAAATCTGCTAAGACACACACACACAGAGTAAATATGGGTAATTACACTTTCACTCAAACGTTTCATGAGCCTTTCTGTAACAGCTCTCAATCTGACCTCTTTAAACCTTTTTTTAGAAGTACCTCACTCACTATTCAAGGTGTTCAGGTGTAAAGCAGTCTGTGAGAACTCAACAGTAGGGATGCAGGAGGGTAAGAAAAGGGTTTATCATTCTTCAAGTGACAAGCTCATGTTTCAGAAGACCAGGTGAATACAGCTGTGCCACTTCTGGCTTTGCATCTGTGCCCACACCCAAGGAATTAACCACCTGAACTGTCCACCCACAGGTAATTTCAGCACTGGGAAGGGCATTTCCATACAAAGCGTGACAAAATTCCCAATGGTGCAGGAGGGAAAAACGTTTTTATGGGTAGATTTCTGCTTGGGGAGAAAGGCAATAACCTGTTCAAAAAGCTAATGTGTTCCTTGCTGTGCTGTATCCATGCCTGGAGGCACGCTGTCTCCCTGATGGTTGACTCCCCGTTGGATGTGGGCAGTTCCCAAGCTGCTGCCCTTGCTTTGATCTCCAGGAAGCTGACTCTACTAGAACTCTGTGTGGGGGTATGTTTTGCAGCAAATTTCTTTGCCAGGGGTGTAAAGAGAGCATGAAGAGCTATGTATTCCATTTATTTCAGAAGCCTCCAGGATTTCTACATTCTGGAGGACACTTAGGGCTGGATAAAGGGGCAAATGCTTCACCCGTTGTCAGAAAGGGCAGGAGGGACGATTCAGGCAGCTGCAGCTTCAGACAGTTTCACTTCTGTCTCTGGAAAAAAAAAAATCATGGAATGAATTTTCTTGACACATTTCTGGGTACGTGAAGGAAAAGGAGGTGACTTGAAGGTGAGCATGGATGTGGAAAATAGAAGGTGACCTAATTGCAGCCTTCCAGTACCTGAAGGGAGCCTGCAAGAAAAATGGAGAGACTCTGTTGAAAAGGGCCTGGAGTGACAGGACAAGGGGGAGCAGTTTTAAACGGAAACAGAGTAGGTTTAGGTTGGATGTTGGGAAGGAATTGTTCCCTGTGAGGGTGCTGAGGCCCTGGCACAGGTTGCCCAGAGAAGCTGTGGCGGCCCCACCGCTGATCTTTAAAGTCACTTCCGTGATTCTGTGATTTATCCTTGTTATGTTTAGCTGGACCAATCTGGTCCTGCTCTGTGATAAAATGGCTGAATCTGTGGGTGAGGGGAAAGCTATGGGTATCATTTACCTTGACAAAAGCAAAGCTTTCAGCTTTGTCTCCATCAGATTGCCAACATGCAGATAAGGGTGTTATGGTCAAGGTGGGGAAAAGAAACCTGGCTGGACATTCAGACTGCAGGAGTTTAATGGTTCATGCTTTGCCTGGAGGTCACTTATAAGCAGAATTCCCTAAGAGTTTATCTGGGAACTTACCCTGTTTAGCACCTTAAAAACAAACAAAACAAAAAACCCCCAAACTCCAGGTTGCAGTGCATTCTTTATGCCACAGTCTCTACTGATAACTGGCAGTGCTGTTGTAAGTAATATCTAATTTAGGAAGCTGGAGAAAGGAAACAGGCTCTGGATCTCTGAGCTCCTGAGTTCTGGTAGGTTTCCTAGTCTTTTTATACATCCTTTGGCTTTTATTGTCCTGCCTCTGCTGGGCAGTGTTCATTACAGGGAAGTTTCCAGAAGTCACTCCCTAAACAAACCTTAGTGAGATAAGTTCTTCCAGCTGCCTCAGCACCTCCTGGCAGGGTGTTTTAAGTTCACAGGAATTACTGCACTTGGTGATAGTGAAGCGAGTGGCTGGCAGCAAAGGGATTAAAACAGAGGCAGTGCCATTAACAGCACTTAATATTCACGTTCACAATCCCTGGTCCTCATGGGGGATTTCAACCCCTCAGGGAGCAGATTAGGAAGGACAAAGCCCTTCCAGTGCCTAAAGGAGGCCTGTGAGAAAGCTGAAGAAGGACTTGAGAAGATGTGAGATACATCAAAACTTCATATTCTTCCTTCAGGACAGCTATTTAAATATCTAGATTAAGCTGTTACCCCTTCTGTCAAATAAATGAAAATTGTTTTCCCTCTTTTAATGTGGGATGAACCAGATGTGCAGCTTCCAGATGCAGTGTGTCAAAAGCTCACAGGAAACTCGCAGTGAGTTCCCATTTCAACAAGCATGCTTTAAATAAAATACCTGCTTAGGCATTTTCCTGGAGCAAGGTTTATTTGATCTATGTCAGCAGAAAGCTAGCAAGGAGCTTGTGTCTCACGAGTTCTGGTTTTTTAACCCAAAGGCCTGTAAGAGCAGGGTTCATCTTCCCTAGCTAGAATACTTAAGCTGTGAAATCTGTTCCCATGCTGTGGGTAGAAGTTCTAACACAGCCACAGAATTCCACATCCCACTGCCAGAGATACCCGGGATGTGTTTGAGAGCTCGTTCATGTGGCTGCTTGTTCAAATATGCTCTTGCCAGCTGGTTTCTCTACCAAACTTCGTGCCCAAGGTGCAACTCAGCTTTCCAGGTACCCTATCCAAGTTACCCAAGTTTCTAAGAACACGGAGGTGGGGCTTGTAACTTCTTCTTGTAAAATGTCATTTTCACTGGACTACTTCCCATGTCACATTCTCTCCACATATGTGGTATCAGGAAAGTGATGCATCTTTTTGAAAGGTAAGGCCTAAACCCACAACATGCCTTCTCTGAGATACCCAAGGGCTTCCTCTGTGAAAGTAGGGTTTGCTATTTTATTGTTTTCAAGGTAGTAGAAAAGCTGAGCGAGGTTTTGGGTTGTTTGGTTGTTTGTTTTGTTTTGAGGGGATTGTTTGGTTGTTTGTGTTTTTGTTTTGTTTTGTTTTCCAGAAAGGGCAGAGAACAGTAAATACATGTACGTGTAACTATTAATGTCATAAAGAGTGTGGTGAAACATAGAAATAACCTGTGGAGAAAACGTGTATTGTAGATAAGAATTTGGAGAGGGATGTGTAACATCCCTGGGTGTATCCAGAAGGATAAGCAGGGAAAATACAGACTTGCTCAAAGGACTGAGACACAAGACTCTCTTCTTTTTCTGCATCTTTTTTGATTCATCCATCTCCTTCATGTTGTCACCATGCACGTCCCTCAAGGACGGGATTTTCTCTGCACGGGGCTCTTGCTTTGTCCACTGAAGAAAGGACAGTCAGGTTTTGATTTCTGTCTTTCCACCAATTTGAAGTTCTAGTCCTTACCATTTC